>NDXB01010194.1:422-46812 GCA_002631895.1 Agapornis roseicollis
TTTTTTTTTTTTTTTCCTTTTGGTTGGTTTTGGTTTCGGGGATTTGGGCTGGTTGGTGGTTTGCTTTGCTTTGCTTTGCTTTCATTGGTTTTGGTATTTTCTCGCTTGTATGGAGATTTTAGACGCTATCTTTATGATTTTTTTTTAATGCTTAAGTTCCATTTTTTATAGACTTAAGCGCAGTTTTAATGGACATTGGACGCTGTTTTTTGAAATTCAAAAAAAAAAAATTAAAAACAACTTTTGCTGAAGTCCAAAGATTTTTATTGCTGCATTTCACACGACTGTGAACCGAATAAATAGTTCTCCTATTTGTTCTATGAGTTTTACCCTTTTTTTTTATCACCCTTCACCTTTTCTTCTTTTTCTTTTTCCTTCTGTTTTTATTTTATTTATTTTTGGTATGTGTGTGTCTGGGGCTGGCTTTGGGAATAGACGTGCAGAATTTAATTTAAAAAGAAGAAAATTATATATCAATAACGATAGGGAAAGAAATCTCAAAGCACCATCATGAAACCTGCCCGGGGTCCTTCCCTGAGCCCCTATTCTCTCATCCTCCCCACCTCCCCCCCCAGCGAGACCCACGGGCGGGCATGGATGCGGGATGCAAGGACGAGGTTAGTATCCCTTACTTACACCCTCACTTCCAGGAAAACTTTGGGAAAGGGAAAACTTTAGAACCCCCATCTCCTAAAAGCGGAACCCGCTCCGGAATGCAGCTCTAACCCGTGGCTGCCTCCCGCGGAGGGGAATCGGGATCTGGATGGGACCGGGCTCCCGATCCCGTTTCCTCTCCTCGGGGACGTCCACGGGATAAGGTCCGGTTCCTCTCCGTTATCACCTTCGAGAAGTGTTTAGGAACGTTTTGCCCTCCTCCCAGACTATAGTCACTTTTTATCTTTCCCCTTCCCTTTCTCCCTATTCCCATCCCACGGCGCGGTCCCCGCCAGCGCGACGCTTCGTTTCGCCGTGGAGGCGGGTGTTTCTCTCCACGCCCCCCTCCTCACCAGACGCCTCCTCGCAGTTGGTGTTTTTAGGGGGGCTTCTATGCTCTGTGCTGCGTTTAACCCCTTGTTTTTTCCCGGAGCGGGGTGTCCGCCTCCCCACGGCCCAAGGGGGGGTGGGAGGAAGTTGCATCCTGCGTGGGTATGAGTGTGAGTGGGGTGCTGGTTTTGGGGGGGAAACTTCCCGCTTTGCCTTAAAACCTCTTTATTTTCCAGCTGTAATAGGCACACCTTGTACATAGTAGTATACACTTGAAAAATTAGGAAATAATCCAACTATAAAATAAAACCTGTAATTTTAAATTCTGAGAATAACCCTCAGCTGCTTGGGAGCCAGGATTAAATGACATTGCCTTTTAGCAGGGAAGCAAAGAGGATTCCCCCCTCCCCCCCCCCTTCCCTCCAGTTTATAAACCATGTGCATTTTACAACTGCAGTATCAAATATTTATAATGGGATGAAAAATGAATGTTTCTATTTACAACTGTGCTCTCAACGTTGTGAACATTCACGCTGCATTTTCTGTGTTTCAATTCTCGAGGACTGCATTAAATAATAATAATAAAAACCAACCACAAAACAAACTCAAACCCCAAAATAACCCACTTTATTACGAAATAGAGACCGTGTTACTCAGATGTCGCGATGGAGTAGTGCTCTTTGGGACTATATATCCCTGTATTTTTATATAGTGTGTAGGTTGCATTCGTGAGCACTGGAGCTGGAAGTATCTCGTAGTTTCAGCTTTTGACAGGGGGTTGAAATTCCGTGGCGGTTTAGGAGAGGTGATTTTGCAGCCAAGCGTTTCATCAGCCTTTCGACTTAATGAAGAAACTTTGGGGGATTCCGTTCTAGCTGAACGAGAGGGCAACCGCCCCCCGCCACTGAGCCCAGCTCCGAGCCACTGCTCGTGTTAAAAAGGACCTGAACACGGAAAAGAGTATCTGTTGAATCTCACGTACTGTCAACAGGTTTCACCTTCTCAAGACTTTAAATGCCCGGTGGTGTGATGCTCTGGCAGGCTGCGTTTGGGAAACCTCTGCTTGTTAAACACAGAAACCTGGAGCTCGGGAGGAGAGGTGATGATCGCCGGTGCCACGTTAGGAAACCAAGCACCCTGTAAAATACTTGGCATCCCCGGGAAATGGCAGTACCACGGGTTTAGGATGGGCTGGACAAAAATAAAACTCCTGCAACAAAGGGCAAAGGAGCTCTGAAATAGTTCAGCCCGTTTTCCGCAGGCAGGAGGAGCGGGAGCGAGGGGTAGAGCTGCACCCGAAGGGCCGGCTCCTGCCGCAGGGAAAAGAGAAGGTGGGGGGATTAAAGTATTATTTTGTTTATTTAAAGCTGTTGCTTTGGAATATATTCTGCAGGGAACATAATTCTGAGGTAGCAGGGATGATGCTGCGGCAGTGCACCGAGGGCTTCACTTGCTTGGGGAAGTGGGGGCCGGCAGCGAGGGACGCTCCCCGGTTCCTTTCTCAAAGCAGGCTTTATTTTCCCAGCGTTTCTGGTCAACGTACCTTTGAGGGGATTATTTTTATGTTATTTTTATTGTTTTTGACCACCTCCACTAACAGAGGCAGGCCTCCCGAGGGAGAAAGTCAGTGGCGGTGGGCACTAAAGAGGAGTTTTAAATGTGGATTTAAAACCAGCTCCGCGTTTCCGATGGGACAAACCTGTACCGTGTGTGTGCTACACACCGGCGGGTCAGTCCCAAGTAGATTCTAGGATTCTTTTTTAAGAAGTCACTAACCCTGCACCGGGGAAATTCTGACTCTGCTCCTCAGTGTGCGGTTTCGCCTTGTCCTCCCCCGGCCTGCAAGAAGCACTGGGAAGAGAAAACAGATGTGTGACACCAGCAGGAAGATGCATTTAGTTTTAGGTTAAAAAACCCCAATAAAAATAGTAGGGAAACTGCTCTAAGTTCGTTTATTCTCTGGAGCAAGGGCAGAAAAGGTCTCGCTGCTCCCTGGATTTTATCCAGACTAATATGCAAAATGTTTGCCGTTGTAGAGCGGTGCCTTCAGCTGGGAGCAGGGACTGGCTCACAGGGGCCACACTCCTCACCTGCCTCCGGTGATTCGGGGGGCAAAGCTTCCATAGGAAGAGGCCCGTGGCTCGCCTGCTCCTCCAGCCACGTTTAGAGCCGCTTTGGCTCCGGCGCAGCGCCCAGGCCGCGCTCCCACGCCCGGGCAGCGGCTCCCCGCCGGCTAGGGAAGTACAGCACGGTAAAATTAACCCTCGTCCATTTAAAATTTAAAATCAATTTAACCGAAAGAGGAGCCGCACAAGCGCCTCTTGCGATGTGAGCAAAGCAGCACCAGCGCGCCGCAGCAGCCGGGCTGGGGGTTATCCCGTTTCTTCTTTTGGAAAGGCAAACCCAGAACCCCAAACCACCCAAGCTCCGAAGCTCCCCCAAAGCCCCCCCAAAGCCGGGGCAAGGCTGGTCCTGCAGTAACCCACCGCCTGACAGGAATTTTTTCCTGGCAGGCAGCTTTCTGCAGGCTCCTTCCCCTCCAGCCAGAGCTGCGGAGTCCCATTAAAAATAAAACAAACTAAACCCCCAGCCAACCCAGGGAAGTATTTCAGGGCCGAGCAGAAGCACATCTGCATTCTCCCGGCTCCAACCAGCCCCTCCGTGTAATTAATTAAGTGTATTTTTTCCCCGTAACTCCGGTCAATAAGCATCTGAGCACCGAGGTTTAGTGAAGGTGTTCCTCCACTCCCCTGTTTGTTAACGCGGTATATCGCACAGGCGATGTACAAATCCATACCCAGCCACTATATATGCAAATGCCCGCGCCATTTATTGTGAAACGCATACCGGAGTTAGAGGGGAAACTATTTAGCTAGCTTGGGTTTGTGGAAAAAAAAAAAAAGAAAGAAGTAATTCTGTATCCCGCTGATTTAATATCCGACCTCCACATTCAATCCCCGCCCATGCAGCTATCAAAAGTACCCTTGGGATGTTTGGATATCATCTCCAAACTAACATCTGTGATTATGAAACGCTCAGAGGGGGAAGGTTAATAACAATTTGTTTCAAAGGGCCACGACTCGATTTTATAAACAAATTCGTGTTGCCTTAAAAACAAACAAGCAAATGAAGCCGGAGCTGGCAGTCCCGGGCGCGGGCTGTAACTGGGTGCTCGGGGCAGGATTCGTGCCGGTTTCCGCGTGGATGGGACCAGAGCAGCCCGGGACGGGATCAGGGATGTGAAGGAGGAGGGTGCGGAGGAAGAGGTTTGGGCTAGGACAGCCCGGAGGATGCTCCGTAGCAGCCGTGGCTCCGGCGGAAACGCACCCAGACACGTTTGGGGAGCTAAAGGCAGTCCTGGGTTTATTTTGCAGGCTGTCGGGACGGTCCCTGACAGCGGAGCGGGGCTATGGGGCGCTGGGATGGGGAGATCCATGTCCTAAGCTTCCCCTTGCCCCACACCCCCACCAGCCTTGCAGTTAAACGCAGCACTAGACCATCCTCAGCCTCCTCTGTAGCATATTTGGGACTCCTATCAAACTCAGTCAGTGCTGCCGGCCAGAGCCCAGCCCCAGCTTCGGGAATAAGCGGCCTAAAGGAGCCCGGGCAGGAGGAGAAGCCGGAGCCGGCAGCTCCACCGAGACCCACGCAGTGAGCCAGCCGGCAGCCCCTGCCTGCTGCCCGTCCCCTCCTGTCCACATTTACCACCCGCGTTTCCTCTCGCCCCACCGTCTCCTCGACCTGGAAAGAAATTTAAATCTGGCGTTTGACACATTTTAACGTCTTAAAAAAAAAAAGGAAGAAAAGAAGAGACACGGGCACACACGCGTCGGGATGATCCGCCTCTGCCGCGGGGCCGTGCGTGGGAACCAACGTGAGCGGGGGGGGAGCCCACTCCCTGCGTGTCTCCGGGTCTTCCCCTGCCGGGGGGGAGGGGGGAAGGAATTGACAGCCCTCGCCCCATCCGGTTCTTATAGCAGGAGAGCGGCGAGGGAAGGGCCCCGTGACCCGTGTCCCTGGCGGTTCTCTGGTATCGTTGCCTTAGGATGGACGCGAAGGGCCGCCCTGTTTAGCCCGGGCCGGAGGAGCTGCGGCCGGTTGCACCCGCCCTGCGATTTCATGAGGAAAGAGGGAATAAAAGACAGTTTCTTCTCCTAAAGGTTTTTCCCAAAGGCTGGACCATAGCCGGGGGGTTTACTGGTGGAGGCGGCCGGCCCCACTGCGCGGCCCACCCGCTGCCTGGCAGCACCGGCTCGGTGGGAGCTTCTCCCTTCCCCGGGAGCCCCGGGCCGCCTCCTCTCGCCTTCACCCTCCCAAGTCCCCGGGGCCAAATTTCTTCCGACTCGCTGGGTTTGCACAGGGATGACGCCAGCTCCTCTGCTCCCCCCCCCCCCACCCCCCGCCACTTCCTCCCCGCGGTTCCCTGGGCGCACCAGTGTTCCCCTAGGACTGGTAGCTGGGGGGGGGGGGGTTAGGGTTAGGGGCACCACCCCCATCCTGGCCGCAATTGCATTGCACACGGGTAAATAGGGTAGAAAACCAGGGTGTTGGGAAGGTGGAAGGAACCAAACCTGCCCTTGGGGATACGGGGCAGGGGTGGATGACCCTGCACCCTGAGAATCTCTGTGCCCGAAACCAGTGGGGCTCCCTCCCTCTAGCCGCTCCCCCGCAGCCGGGTAACACACAACTTCGACCAGCGCATCTCCGATGGAAGCCCCTGCCTCGTAGAGTTTCACTAGGTTTTCGGGTTGTTTTCTTTTTCTTTGGGTGTGCAATATAACTGCAATAATGCCACAATAAGCTGTTCCCCCTCCCCTTCCCCTTTCCAAACGGGTCTAAGTAACCCTTTTAAATTAATTGGTGTTCCTATAGCTAAAACATAATAGGCTTTGATTACATGCTAAATAGAATCAAACGTAATCCTTGAGTTAATTATGTGGAGATAATTTTATAATTATATCAATTCAATTTAAAAAGCAATGCATTGTAACTTCGCGTTCTGAACGGGAGTAATGATTCCAAATAAAATTCTCATTAATTTGGAGTATCTCAAACTCACATCAGGTCTCTTTCCTCCCTCCCACCTCTCTTCTCCCTTAAACAGCAAATGAGAACGTACATTTATCTCGCCTTTTGTCGTATTACCTGTCTCTGCTCATATCTAGAAAGTGGAAAACACTGGAAAATCACAGACAAAAGAGGCTGTCTGAGAAGAGCATTTCCCAGCATTGACCTGCTCTCAAATGCTAAAGAAGCTGATCTGCATTTCTATTCTGCCCAGCTTGTATGTGGAAGTAACGCCCAACGGCCAGTGACTTGATGAGCCGGGGGGGAGAGGGCGGCTGTGTCTCCCAGACGCTTCAGCTCGCCCTGAAAGGGGCTGTGGCCGGAGCCGGGGTGAAGGTCAAAGCCTCTGTCACAGCTGCAGGTGGCTCGTTTCCTCTCTCCCCCCTTATCCCCCCACCCCCCGGGCAGCCCCCGCTGCTGAAGCCGTGCTTGTTCGCTCCCTGGGCCGCCCCGGCAGATGCATCCACCTCTGGTCACCTTCGGGCTGGGATCCCCTCCCTGCACCCCACGGTCCCACTCTGTTCCCTAAACCTCCCTCCCGGAGCATCCCTGAGCTCCATCATCCGAGGATGCCCCTCGCCACCCGGAAAGAACTGCATGGAGCTGGGGCGATGCTCTGGAAAACAAAGCTGGGGCAGCAAGCGTGTGTAAACCCCTGAGGTGGTGGATCCCTAAGGGTCGTCATGAAGCCCAAGCTTTCCTACCGCTGCCAGTGGGAAAGGCATCATCTCCAGCCCACTCACACAAACTTAATACTTCTCACCAGATTTTAACGCAGGTAAGGAAATGTGGTCACAACAAACAGAGCGTTGGCTCTTGCTGCCTTTTCTCAGTAACGATTTAAAGCATCCTGCCCCTTCCCCCCACAGGGTTATTTCATCCATACTTTTTTTTTTTTAAATGCTTCCTAGTCAAACTTGAATATGCAATGAAGCTCCAGAGCTTTGTGGCGGAAATATAATTAAACTGGTGAAAGATGTAAAAGATGAAGAATGGGGATGACATCAGGCCGATTTCACACTTGGCACTCGGATGGCTGGGCCCAAGCCGTGCTCTTGCCACGCAACACAGATCAAAGTGCACTGCCACTGCTAAAAAGGCAAAAGGGGACTTAAGTATGCTAATCCCCAGGACAAATATATTTTAATCTTGTTAGAATACAAGTTAATGCTGCAGCTCAGTGGCTGAACTTTGTCAGACTGTAGAGATCCACTTTTACTTTAGCTCTGAATGAGGTAGACCTCCTGGTTTATTCATACTTCATAAAAGTAAATTTACTAAGTGAGCCTCCTTACAGCTCACCTAGAGGCTCCTTTAAACAAGCCAACAAAAAACCCCAGTGACTCCTCTGTCTGAAGAGGTTCCATGTTCCCAACAAAAGCGCCTGAGCCTCGGGAAGACCTGAGCACCTCCTCTTTTTAGTAAAAGACCCCTTCGAGTGAAGCATCCCAAAACGCTTGCAGCCCCTCTCAAGATCCAAAGATGCTCGCAGTCCTTCTGGGCATCCCAAAATTCTTGCAGCCCCTCTGAGCATCCACAATTGCTGGCAGCCCCTCCGAATGCTTTCAGAATATTTCAGGCCAGAGATTGCAAGAATTCCAGTGTAAAGTGGAAATAATCTGTGAAAGGAATGTGGCCCTGGGCAAGAGCTGCTCTCTCCCAGTTTTGGGAGCTGCAGCCTGCTTGGAGCCTAGCAGCGTCCGGCCAGGCTGAGTCCTCAGCAGCGCCTGCAACACCAGGCACAGGAAAATCACAGGCACTGGAACTGACTCCAGTGCCTCCGTACCTCTACCAGGGTGCCCTTTGCAGGGTTAAGGCAGCGATGGCTGCAACAGCACAACCTCAGAGGGGTGAAAATGAAGAAGTTATGGTCAGACTAAACTGGGGAAAAGGTGGTGCCACGATGTAAATATGGGTGTAAAGTCTTCTGGGGTGTAAGGTCCCCTTCACTGTATTTATTGCTGTAGAAATGTTTTCTTCACTCTTCAGCATCAGCAAGATATAATTGTATTCCCCCAGCTGTAAAGACCACCTTTTCTCTTTTTTTCCTTCCCCAAAACTGGGGATTTCCTGCCGCTAAACCAGACAGAGGAAAGTTCTTCCCAAAGTACATGTAAAGTCAAGTGGTGAGGAGCAGAGTGCCAGTGCACCGCTCTTGATGGCCAGAGTTATTCTCAATAGTCCTGGGACTGCCCTGTGCCTCTCTAATAACTTCTCCTATTATTTATTCGGGGGGGGGGGGGGGGGGGGGGGGGGGGGGGCAGTTTCAGTAAGTCTGCAGGGATTTTTGCTCCAAATTATTTTAAATATCTGCGATATTTCCGTGGGGGATTTCTTATCTCTTCCTTCCATTGTCAGCAGGTTCATTCACCTCACAGAAATATGAGTAAAGAGAAAGAGGTGAGACAGCATTAGTTACCTGGNGGGGGGGGTGGTGAGGGGAGGGGGGCTTGTAATTATACCTGAAAGCCTCAGTCTGACTCAGGGCTGCTTTGTCCAAGCTGTGTTTTACTGATCTCAAAAAGCCGAGGAGCACCTTGCCTACTGGTTGGGGAAACACAGCAGCAACCCCTGCCTTGTTTCATTTCTCTCCAGTTCAAGCTTCTCCTAATTCCTTCCAATGTTACTATCAGGCCAGCTTCGGTGGCATTAGCAAAGAGGCAGAAAAGCTGCGGACAGCACCTTTCATGTCACATCAGACAAATTAACCACCCACTTCAAAAGCTTTTGGTGAGTCTCTGTTCCTCAGTGCCTATAAATGCCACGACAGACCAGGACTCGAATCTGCAGGCAGGGAGAGCTATTATTTATTTACTGAGTGTAAAAATCCCCTGTCTCCTCCTCTCAGACTAACCCGGTAGCCTGAACTTTCAGAAAATCAATTTACATTTTTAAATTCCTTTATGAGTCCTTGGTATTCAACAGCATTTTCTTTGCTCACAGGGATCCGGCAGGCTTTGTTCCAAGGTATTTTTAATATTTAGAACATTGAAGAGATATTTAAAATATCAATTATCTTGTTTGGATAAGTAGCCATTAAACATGCAGAGTAACTTGCTCAAACTGCAAGTCTGCAGGCACCTCGCATATTATATGACATTCTTCATCTGTGCTTTTCAAATAATTTTACAAGTACTAATGAATAAAGTTTATTAGCAATCCAGTGAAGGCGATGTGAACAGTTATCCTCTTTCTGTGGCATGGAAATTGGGAGATACTTGTGTGTAATCTCATTTGCGCTCGCTAGATGCCAAATGAACTCAAGTTCCTTCGCACCTCCTCAGCACTATAAAAAATGATTGAATTCTTTCAACGTGTACTTTAAATTCTGCCATGATGGGACCCTCTGTAAATGAGAATCAGATCCAACATCAAGCCCTGGCATCACTGTGACAGCCAGTCTGCAGCCCCTTAAGGACATGTGTTTTGATCTCAGGCCCAGACCCCATCATATTTGGAAATGGCAGAAAAAAGGCAACAATTTTGGATAAGGAAGCCCTGTTGGAATTTTTTAATCTAGTGATTTTTCAAACTTCTGTTTTCTGGTTTTCAGGTGCATTCAAACTGTGCCTTTTTATTGTCCTCATTCAAGCTGAATAATCAGGGGTTTGCAGCATGGTCAAATTTTAAAGACAAAAAAAACCCTCTAAAGACCATTCTTAGCATCCTTAACTGAAATAACTGCAGTCCAGTGTCTGCAAGCATCTGCAAATATCTACACATGAGCAAGGGGATGCATTTAAGCACTTACTGAATCAAGACAGAAAATAGGAGGAGGGGACTGGTCCTTCTTACCTGTAGAGTAAGAATTTACCCTTCCCTCAATAAATTCTTACTCAAACTGCAGGTTGAGTACAAGTCTGAATCAATTATCCAACTTTAAAGCATTCATCATAGTGATGTCTTTCCTTTCTTAGAAGCACACGTCTTTCTATTGCTAATTGTAGTCCCAATTATTCTCTCTCATCCCATGGGGGAATAAACCAGCAAAGCAGTTGACCTAGTAGTACATACACCCTTGAGGACCTTTCCTGCACAGGGTCTCCTCTAGTTTGGGATTTGGAGGGGACACTCAGGTCCCTGCAGACGTTAACTGCTCCCCAGGTGTTTGTCTGTTCTTGCAGTGCTCCAGTCGAGGGAGTTACCTTACATACATCAGTAGGTGCAGGATTCATCCCATGTGAAGGACAACTGCCACTTTATTAAATAGTGATATCAGTGATCATCTGCCTGGCAATAGCTTTGCCCCGGTTGGTGGCTCTGCATTCAGAAATCAACATATTCTGGTCTAAAAGACCACTTTTTATAGTCTCATCCCATACGGTTTTGCATGTGGTAATACATCCCAGTGAGACTATTAGACAAATAGGGTCTTAAAATCTTATCTCAGATCTTGCTCAAACATGAGATTTTTGTAACCATAAATGCTAAAAATACAGCTCACATGTAAGAACACTAACTGCAAGTGGGATTCAGGCTTGCCTGGAATTGCTCCAGTCCAGGAAAGTCACAGTTAATATATAACTCTCTTGACAAACAGCTCAGATGACAACATACCTATAATTATCATTATATCTGATCATGTTGCCTGGGGAAAAAGGAAGGTGATACTGCAGATGTGAAAGGGGCTCCCTCGCAGTATCTATCTCCCAGCCAATGCTCCAGACCCCCCCCCCTCCCTTAGACCTCTCCAGGAATTACTGCTGGCTAGTTGGTCCTGGGAAGGCATCTGCTAGAGATGCTGTGCGCTCACCTGTGCATCCCTAATTTCGTGAGTGTGACACAATGCTGGCAAATTAGAGCAGCCTAAAATGCAGGCAGGTAATAGAAGCAGGGTAGGCTTGAGCTTGCGTCTTCTATCCCTCTGAGGTTTTCAGGGCTGGCAGATGGGAAGTCAAGTACTTACACCATCGTCATTACTACCATGGTGTTGCTTGTATGCCAGCTCCCTAGGGTGTGAGCCAGCTACCTTGGCTGTGCAAGGGACAAAAAGGCCAATACATAACAAGGTGGATGGAGAGAGGTCATGGGTCTGAGAAGCCAATGGAGTTTGTGTCCTACCTCTTTGGGGTTCATCCTGCCCAGTGCCACCTTCCTGCTGTACTCCTACACTGGCATATCAGCCTTTGCCACCTTTTGGCTTGCCAAAATGCCCTTGGAGACTTACCCGGTCTTGGCTTTGGTGTTGTCTTATGTGTGATCCTATCCATGGGAAAATGCTTAACACAACTGGCTCAGCTGGGCAGGCTCCTAGAAGGGTGAATCTCTCCTTTTCTCTGGGCTGAGCACTTGTTCCCATCAAACAAAAGCCCATCACATGCCCACCAGTTCAGATGAACCAGTTTCCCTAGGACAACATGAGCAGTGATACTCTGTATTTATACTGCTAGCAGAGATATGAGGCTGTGCTTCTCACATTTGGTCTAACTACTCACTAAATTCCCAGGAGGAATATTCCCAGGGTGAATATTCCCAAGGTGAATATTCTTATATGATTTTGCAACATTTTTTTTTTTGGCAGAGACAGCAATGTTTCCTAATGCATAAATTTGCCTTTTTTTCCCCCTATGCATGAGTCTTAAACTCTATCAATAACTAATTGTTTCATGTGTCTCAGACAAAGTGTAATCAACGGAGAGGATGGTGAAGAAGTGTGAAATGACAGAGTGACATTCTATGCTTAAATAAGCAAACTACACCCAAATCGAACAATGGCTCGAAAATGTTTCCATAATAAGGGTGCATAAATTACCCCCATTACTTGGAAAGCTCTTACTTGCATCTTACCAGCTACATTTCTAGTATTCACGGGAGCTGACAGACTTCAATCATGATAGACATGCCTCTGTTTCAGTAATTATAAAATGCTTTGTGAAAATATTATTGTGCCTACAGAACTACTGAAGTTGTACAGTCTTCTTGGTGTTTGTTTAATGCCTGCGTGAATTTAAAAAATATAACTAAAAAGAGGAAGAAAAACTACATTCGGAAAAAGATAGACCACTTTCTGATATCTAGTCTCTGCGAGGGGAAAAAAGAAAACATAACCTAAGTTGTGCCAATACATGATATGCACCAAGTGGGTAATGTAAAGCTTGGAATGATTCATTCGAAAAACATGTGCAATAAATCCCAATTGGATGAAAACATTTCAAGAAGATTCACTGATGTTTTCCCATGTATGATCTCTATTACATACATATATGTACATATGTAAGAAAAGAAGGGTATGGGGGGAGGAAGGCTTTATTCTGAGAGATCCAAAGACACCCAGAGCTGGGTGCCGCTGGCAGTGCTGTCCTGGCTCTGTGCAGTCCCTGCAGAGGGTGAGAAAAGTGCTCCTCTCTCTTGCTGTCAGCTTTCAGTTTGAAAAAGGAATTGCTGGTCAGTGCACAAGTAGCTTTCTCATTTTGGGGCCTTACCACTTGAAAAATAGCAACTTCTATTTTTCCTTTAAAGGGAAATCCTGATACAGTTCAACCAAAAATAAAGCCCTTAGAATTATTTATTTCGAGACAATAAATCCTACCATTTAATATCTTTTTTTTATTCCCTCAAATGTTTTGTTTTACTTGAATACCTCTGGTGAAGTAAAGCTTTAAAAATTCAATTTAAAATTCTTTTAGGATTACTGAAAATCTGAAAAATAATGATATTAATGAATGAAAAAGAAAACACAGCAATTAAAGGGATATTATTTGCTTTTAATTTCATGGCTGGCTTTATCATTACACTGAGGTAACATGAAGTATCTGACCTGCACATGATTTCGGTCCTTATTACAATTGCTGGATTTATTAAAAAGATTGTGTTAACTTTATTTTAATAGCATGGGAGTCTTGAAGTGTTTTCAATATTAAAATCAGTTAAAATAAATAAAAGTCTAGAACAAATCTGAAATGCCTTAAAGGATTGTCCTGAATAAATTTTAACACACAACGTAAGAGGGAAATGTACTTGCATCCTACTATTTATATTATAAAGATGTATGTGGGGCTAGGTTGGAGAGAAATTGTCCACAAGCAGTGAAGTGCAAAGTGTGAGATAATAAATGCACTCAGTCCTTAATAAAAATTGCCCAGTTTTAACAAGCTAACAAAGTATGAATGCATGAAAGGCATCACCTCTATTTCAAATTAACCATAGCAAGCCCTTCCACTTACCTGGAAAACCTGATCCATACACTAAGATTTTGTATGTTAATTTATGCCACGGAGTTCTTAACATCTGACATCGGCTGTAACATTACAAGTTGTGCTATGACTTTATTAAGGGATGGTTTCCAAAGCCCTAAAGAATACTTATTACGCTGTAATATATATTTCTGGAGAGGATTAGGTCTTTGATGCTAAAACCTAGACGTTTTAAAAGTGAGTTTACTGAAATGAAAAAGATTACATATGTTCTTTTGTGTTGCACCAGGTAGAGCTTTTTTCACCTTCATTTCAGCTGTATCACAAACCCCAGTGGTATCACAAAGGTGAAATGCTTTTAAAATCCCTCAGAGTTTCATTACCTCAATGGGATATTCCTGAAGAGGACCTGGGGCTTGTGCTGAAACACGAACTGAATAAGTAATGATGGAAAAAAAACCCCAGAAAAATACAGAGAAACCAGGACACATCTCTTCCTGCAATGTGTTAACATGAAAATCGGACCAAGCAGCAGCTGTATTTCAAGGGCTGTGTCTGGCTTTGGATGCCAGGCTTTAAAAAAGACTGAAAAAGTTGAAAGAAGAGCAAGAATGACAAAAAAAGTTGAGAAAACTTGACCTGCAAGAGAAGGTTGATGAAACTGGGTTTGTTTAATTTAGGAAGGAGAAGATCGGTAATGGTTTTCCAAGATGTAAAAGGTTGTTGCAGAGAAAAACACCACCAGTTGTTCTCCAGATCCACTGGGGGTAGAACAAGAAATAATCAGCTTAATTTGCAGGGGAAAAAAAAAAAAAGTAGGTTAGGTATTAGCTAAAATGTCAAACTATAAAGAGAGTTAAGCACTGGGAGAGGTTACCTGAGAGTACTGCAAAAAATCTGGCACTGGAGGGTTTTGAGGCTGGGTTATAGGAGCAGTGGGGGATGCTCCTGGTGCAGGGAGCTGCCTTGAGCATGGAACACAGAGTGTCCTTCAGGGCTCCCCCAGCCCCACAGTGCTGCCCCCATACAAATCATTGCAGAATTGTCTGGTCAGGTTAGGATTTTCAGACAATGGCATTTTGTTTGAAATATCCCATTTTTTTCAGTTACCAGCATTAGAATACTCTTCTTTTTGCCATTCTCCCCACACTTTTTTTGACATTTCCCCTCCCAGATCAGTCCCTATTTTACTACCAACACATAAATAACTTTTTATTAGGAAAATTGATTGATTACCTTCATTGAAGACAACTGATGTTACATATGCATAACAGCAAAAAGCCTCTTGTTTCTTCACTGCCTGCAACCCTTGCCAGCATCACCTGCAGCACATGTTCCCCAGAGCCCAGCAACCAAGCCCTGTCTCGGTCCTCAGCACTGAAGCCCACTATATCCCCAAGGTCACTTCACTCTCTCAGACAAGGAGATATTGGATATTGGTCAATACTGCCTTCCTCCTGCAGGCAAAATGCAACTTTTTATTATTATGGTTAAAGTTACTTGCTCAGAAGGGAACTTCCTAAGACATGCATTCAAAGTGGAGCCATGAGCTCTTTTAGGAGATACAAAGCACTGATAATGCCACCACATCTGGGGTTTTGCAGCAAAAAGGAGTGAAATCTTACTTTTTTTGGGTGTAAACTGAGAAAAGGGAAAGGGAAGGAAAAGAAAGGAAAGGAAAGGAAAGGAAAGGTTTACTCTTTCTCGGGAATGCATGAAAAAAGAGTTAACCACACATGGACAATGGAAGCATTTATTAATGTACACCACAAAGGCATTAAGCACTGATATCAATAAAAGACTGTAAAAAATCAAGACTGAGACTTCTACTTTAATGCTTAGCCTGACCCTGCAGATGGCAGCTGCCATGCTCTTCCTTCTCTGTCATGATTTCCCACCACACATCTCCACCCCCCCTGCTTGTGGGTCAGAGCCTGGAGCTGATGGTGGTTTTATTTTTATAGGTTGGTACAATAAGCACCAGACTTTGTGGATGGCTGGAGCCGGAGAGCAAGGTCACAGGGGAGGGGATGCTCATAGCCCAGTGGCTAGAATAGTCACACAGGAGAAAGAATCCTTGTTCGTGCATTGAATCTGTATTTTATATTAAACCATCACTGGGAAGGCTAGAAGCAGCTTTGCCCCTTAGTCAGTGATGAAGCCCTTGGGTTTGGTGAATCTCCTTTTTGGGAGATGCAGGTTGCTGGCTGTCCACCCAGCAATGCAGACTCAGCCTCTTGCTCTATTTCATAACCAGCTTTCAAGCTGCAGGGACAAACACCTTTGTCTTTATCAGGGCTGCTGAAAACCTGTACAGATTTTATGTGTGTTTAAAATTCATGATATGGAAAAGAAATGGAGAGGGGGATGTGAATGGAGCACCTTTGCACAGGAGCTCAACTTGGGAAGAAGGTGTAAATGTGCACTCTTTTCATCCCTCTCTGTTCTCTTCTCAAAGAAAATCCCCAGTGAAATACTACTCAGAAAAGAGTCACTTTCAAATAAGGGAAATGAGTGCTTTAAAAGTGGCATCTACATGCCCCAAATCTAGGGGAATCTCTAAAGATACAGCAAGAATCTGCTCTCAAGCACTGATGCCATCATACTGTCAAAGATAGAATAAAACTGTATCTGATGGAAAGCTTGCTTGCCAGGGTCTGTGTGTCAAACAGAGCCTGACTGTGTCCTCTCCATTAAGCCAAGCACTTCTGTTACACAGTAAAAACAGAATATAAATCAGCAAGAACTGACTTATACTGAAACAAGCATCCGTGGGTGATATTGGGAAGCATAGGTGCTGTGTTTGTGTGGTGCGCTATCAGCCCACAGTCAAGTCATCTCAAGATACACAGCCCCACCAGGTCCCTCAGCAGCACAGAATAGCTTGTTTCTGTCTGTTTGCAAGCTATTTTTGCCCACTACTCATGACTTTCGTTGTGCCTTTCACCATTTCTGTTGACAAGGTGCTTCACTTCAAAGGATGGTTTAGGATATTATGAAGATTTTGGAAAGGAGCATCCACAGCTGCCCCAGGTAGCAGAAAAGCTCTGTTCAGAACTGCACCTTGTTATATTACCTTGTCGGTCCCCCATGTTTCCAATATTTGCAGAAACTCTGTACCAGATTTTCCCTCACTGTAACAAAGAGCTCTTACTGTGGCCCTTTCTTACTTGTTATTTTTCCCCAGAAAATTTCTCCTTTAGACAGAAAGCAAACTACTCCACAAACCTTTTGATCAATTCCCAAAATCTCTTCCATACACCTGGGCTCCCTGTCCTGGCTCCTCTTCCTTTCCTCCAGCTTCTTGTGAAGCACCTTCTCTCCACTTCCACCCATCTCAACAAATACACATGCATTCTACATAAACAAACAAACAACAATTAAACAGGCACTCGAATACAAAGTTTTCAGATGTTCATTTGGATATTGAAGCTGTAAGTGTCCTCACCCCTATAACTTCACCCTTTCCCCCCGAGCATCCCTCTATTCTCCTGTTTGCGTGGTGTGTTTTCAATTTCCATTCCCAGTCTAGCCTCTCTCTGTGACTTGTTGTTGCTCAGGAGCTTCCATCCATCCTTTCATGGTAGCTTACAGGCTGATCCGCCACACGGAGAAAGGTTTGGCTGCACCAAGCTGCATGCTCAGCCTGTGGCACCTCTGCTCCCTCACTTCCTGGAGCTGGAGGTGGCATGGGTGCTGCCTTTGAGGGGTGTGCCACCAAGCTGTGACTTGGGTTTCAATCTCCCTTCCCCGCACCCAGGATATTTATTGCCAGCTGACTTAGCAACCCCCAATAGAAGCCTTAGAGGAGCCAGCAACACGAACTGTGGCTGCAATATTTGATTTTTTTCTTGTCTCTTTTCTGCTCCTTTTTCTCAACACACATCCCAAGCGGGTCCTGCAGCCAAGTGTTCCTATAGTCTCTCTGCTGCACTCCCACTCCCTCGCCAGATGCTGCTGGCAATGGGGCCCATGAGCATACCTATTCTGTGTTGAAATAAGGGAGAAATGGTGAAAGACAGACCCAGCTTTGTCACCACCAGTTCCTGCCTGCAGGGATAAGCACCTTGCCAACGTGAGCTCTGCGTCCATATTACTCTATGTTTTCATAACTCAATCCTGCCAGCTTCTGAACTATTCTTATTGCTCTTCTCTGAATAATATTCAATCTGTCACTATCTTTCAGGTAATGTGGTGTCCATAATTAAATACTGCAGGCGCTACCTCACCAGAGCCATATGCAGACGGACTATTACCTTCTTGCGCTGTGATGTGATGTCTTCAGCCCCAAATCAAATCTGCCTTTTTTTTTTGCTGCCATATCTCAAGGCAAACTCACATCTAATTTACTCCACACTATCATCACTAGATCTCTTGCAGCATTACTGCTTCTTGAGTTTTTATCACTGATTGAATATCTGGGGTTTAGATTATTTTTCCACAAATGTAGTAGCTTCTATTTTCTATGTTGATCCTCATTTTATTCTCCACTCATTTCCCCTGCCTTTTCAGGTTCCTTTACATTATTTTGCTCTCATGTTTGGGATTTCCAAATCCACCCAGCTTAGTTTAGTTTGCACATTACATCAACAGACCATTCACCATTTCTTTCAGATCATTAAAACAGCTGGTAAATATACTCCACATCCAGCAAATCATTTAAACACGTGGTTATAACCTTTAGGACTCAATGTGGCTCAAGTATGGGATGAAGTGTGTGCTGGCATGCTCATTAGTTTGGTTGTAAGAGGGAACCATCCTTCATGTTTAAAGTGCAGTGTTTGTGGTGCTGCCGCAGTAGGGAGGAACAGGGTGACATGGGACAGAGGAAAGAAGGCACTTAGTGTCACTGGTGAAGCAAACCCATCAAGGGCTGCCAAGTGCATCTGCATGTCCTCACCTGCACAGCTGGGGCTTACGTCGGGTTTTTTCCTGTTGAGATACCACCAAAGCCTCCCCCAGATCACCTGGTCACCATTCCTCAGTTCTTTCTGCTGAGAGACATTCAAAATCACGTCAATCTGAATTAATGTTGAGAGTAAGTCACCAGGAGACAGCAGTGACTGTTTTATTAAAATCCAAGGACCCAACTGAGCCGTTCTGAACTGTGCTCACATGGATAATCCCACATATTTTGAGCGTCAGAATTCACAAATTTTCTATTACTATAAAAAGGAGCTCGATGTTTGCCAGTCATGTTTTACTTTTTATAAAGCCAAGCTGCTTATTTGCTTTGTTAACTTCTCAGTGCCCAACCCCACCAAAGCCTGTGGAAAAATGCCCTTTGGCTCCCAACATTTTCAGATCTGGCTGCAAGGATTTATCTACCTGGAAAAAAATGGCTGAAATTATTGCAGTGAAATAAAAGTGGTCCCATCATCTGAAATACAGATGATGGAGGTACAGTCTTTGGATAATCTGTTCTAAAGTAAAAGGCATTTAGTTCTGGAAAATTCCACTTGGAAGGAATAGTGATTATTTAGAACCAAATCTTCATTTATCTGGGGATATTGCCCACATGGGGAAATGTTCCAGAGAAGCTATTTCTTATTCTCCTTGGCTTTCTTGTTTAATTTATTTATTAATTAATTTATTCATTTTATTTTAGCCAGTTTCCCTACATAGACAAGACCCAATTGATATTTCTCTTATAATATTTGTCCCTTTACATGAATTGGTACAGTAGTACCTACAATAGGTACTGTTATCTTTACTAGAAAACAAGCAGGACCAGCTTTCTTCTGGTGGCATCATTAACATTTTCTTCCTATTTCTCCTGCAGCTCTTCATCTTTTCATAAAGGGAAAAAAAAAAGAAACTGTCAGTACTTTAGGAAATTTGTTGGCTAATTCCCTTAGAAATCCAGGTTAGGTAATCTATATATGGTCATATTTTGTAGAATCAAACTAAACTGCCTTATTTATTGTGCTTGTCCTTAAGAAATTCCAGTTCAGATCCTACACCTATTTGGGTAAACAGGTTTGCTGTAGGACTATTTGTGAAAAGTACAGTTTTAAGTATATATGTAAAAATATCTTTGGAAAATAAGCTGTGATGATGAAGAAGGCTGGGTACTGGCTAGTTCCTGATGGGAGTGCTTCCACGCATTTGCTCAGGCAGAAGCAATACAAACCCTGACCTGTCTGTCCACTCAGATGAACCCCCACGGCCTCTGGTTTGAGGAACAAATGCTCATAGCGAACAAGTTAGCATCAGTGCATACTCACAAATAATTCTCAGAAAACACTATTTAATAATAGACGTCTCAGAATCCTTTAATACCCTCTCAGGCAGCCTGTGACCAAAAAGCAGAAAAAATTGCACAGATAATTTGCTATACATTTCCTCACTGTTTTCACCTTTGCTCACTTCTTTATTTTATTGGGTTTTCTGACCTTCCCACAAAAATCTCCTCAATTTCTTTTATTCTTATTAAGGATATATTTCTTTTAATAAAAAAAGTTTAGCATTTTTGATTCACCCTTAATTTAATCCCCTTCTAACTAATTAATGGTCCTACTGTCTCTCCAGAATGCCTTTTCCCTTCGATATAGGTTTGAAAGCACTTTTTAAGTTCTTTAGTTAGCTTTAAATTCTTCCCCCCCTTATCCTTATTATTTCGCCTATAATACCTAACTGAATTTGAGTATGCATGTTTGATTCCTTCCCCTGCCCCCTCTTGCTTTCTAATTTTGACTACAGCTTTTTTCTTTTTCCCTTTTTTTTTTTTTAATTAAAAAAAATTAGAGCCTCAGATCTTAGCACAGTCCCTTATGAAGCCACATTGGCCGCTTCTTGTTCTCTCCGTTCTTCATTTTGAGAGAAGCAGGAGTCTCTTGCAGCTTAATTATGGTTTCTTACAGGAGTCCCCCTGCTTCCCCTCACACTGGTGGCTGTACAGTATTCCTCCTCCTCCGCAGACTTTCATTAAATACAGTATGCACGACGCGTACCAACCTTTTAGATCCACCAGATTCCTCCCCTGCTGATATATAAAAATACCTGCCTATGGATTTACTACCAGGCAGGCTTTTTCCCATTCTTTGCCTTGTTTCTGGAATTAAATCCACTTCCAGAAGGACCTGGGGATGTTGCTTCTTTTGTTATCTTCAGCGTCCATTAAATTGTTTTCCAGCAAATGTGGCTACAAGCTTGTAATTGATCCATGGCCAACATTTTGGCACATTTTATGTATTTCAGCTGATATAGCTGAAACCAGGGCCAGATCCTGTGAAGGGATAAATCTATGCAGTCTTTTATTCCCTAAGACCTGCTTTCTGTATGCAGCAAATGCGGCTCAAAGTTCCTTAAGACACTTGGGAGCGATTTCAAATCCCTTCTAATTTTCCTGATAATATTGATACTCCTGGGTGCTAGTTTCCTGGTAGCATTTATTTATTGTTTTTTCTCTACATATAAACCTGCAAATGTTGGTAGCTTGAGTTTCTGGAATCAGCTCTCAGTCCTCATGAAGCTATTTTAATTAGAATGGGAGGGCTCTGTTAACTAAAAGTGGAAGAAATACTGATATGAGGATGCTCTGAATTGTGCTCAGCCTAGCAAGCATCTTGTAACTCCTTTTGAATCCTGAAATATTAGAGATTTTAGAGGTGTGTGGGGGTGTTTACTTTTTTCCTCTCTTTTTTCCTCTTTTTTTTTCCCCCTTTGCCCCTCTTTCCCCCCCCCCCATCACCTACTATTACTGACTAAAATCTTTTGTCCTCGCATCTGTAACACACCACAGTCCCAGCCACCCTTTTCACAAAACACATCAAAATTCAGCAGGTTTATAATACCTTTCCCATCCCTAAGCCCACATCGGATGCCTTACAGTCCTGCTATATTTGNCCCATCACCTACTATTGCTGACTAAAATCTTTTGTCCTCGCATCTGTAACACACCACAGTCCCAGCCACCCTTTTCACAAAACACATCAAAATTCAGCAGGTTTATAATACCTTTCCCATCCCTAAGCCCACATCGGATGCCTTACAGTCCTGCTATATTTGTTTACATCCACTTGGTTTTAGTTCCTCGCTCTTTTTCTCCATAGAGCCTTTGCCCCCTGGTTTCCTTTGAGCTGCCTTTCATGCCAGCAGACTCTGGCCGGTTAATTGTTCATCCGGGATAGGCAAGGTTGAGCTGGGCTGAGACGCATTTCCTCTTGTTGTGACAATTGTTTGGACTGTTCAGCACTTCACGCTCGGATGAGTTTTTCTCTCTCCGCTGCCCGTACCGCCCCGGTTGGCTCTCCCGCGCCTCCTGTGTGCAGCCACATCCTGGTATGGTGCTGCGTTGGATTCCCCTTTGGTGAGACTTTTCCTCTGCCTCCACAGCAGACTTGTGGCCATTCAAGTTGGGGTTCTTTTGCCATCCTCCGCCAAAGCTGAGTGTTTTGTCCCAGAGTCAGTGCTGTGCGGACTGCCCCAATATTGACTCCCAGTCCTTCTGGACTTTTATTTCATTCAATGTTGGCACCATATGGCAACTATGGCAACTGAATATATAACCCTATTCAGTTTCTGACTCCAGTCTGGCCTATTAAAAGGCTCCATGCTCTGGTCTGGGAAGAAAAACCCCAGTGATTCTTATAGAACATAATTGTAGGGAAGTTCAAATAAACTTAGCTGCCTTTCAAGTTTCCTTTTTCTGATATGAGAGATAGAAAAATGAAATATAAATATATTTGACATGTTTCACATATGGCAAACATACAACCTGTGATGTTGAAAGTATAACAGGTTAGTTTGAATTAATAATACAGTTATAGCATATATAAAATCACAATATGTGTAAGGCCCATCAGCGACGTATTTGTGTTTATTTTTGTTCCATTTTATTTACAAAGAAATCTGGAACCTGCTGCTTCTCAAAAGCTGGCTGTTAATAAAGGGATAGAAATAATTGTCTGAGAGAAACACTTAAAAGCATCCCAGTGACTTAGGGACATGTGTCAGTTGGGACACATCATTTATTTAGGCATCTTTCAGAAGTTGCAACTGGAGTGTGCATTGCTTACATGAGTAGTTTTATTTGCCCACTCCCTTTGAATTTAAGTTAAGGTTACTCATGTGCATAACTCTCTTCAGGACTGGGCCCTACGGCTGTTTCTTCCTTCTGAAAAGATACTGAGGGAACTAATTTTTCTTGTGATTAATCTCAAACACTGCACCTGCAGTGTCTGTTTTCACTTGAATGAGAAGAGATTGATTTATCTAGCTATCTTTCTGTCTGTCTCATTATCCATCTGCCGTAGCATCTCAGTACCTTAAAAAATGATGACAAACTTATCTTCCCAACAGCCATACCAGGCATAGTGGCATTATCTCCACTTGCCAGTCAGGGAAATCAAGGTAGGAAGCAGCAAAGTGATATGCCTGAGGTCATGTAAGAAGTTGGTGTCAGAGCAAAGAGCTTTCTGGACTCTGAGACATATGTTGTTATCCCAGTGCTATCCAGACTGCTTTTTAGATTTTCTGAAAAGGATTAATAAATCCTGTTGCTCAAATCCCAGCTCCCGTTGTGGAGGAGCAGAACCTCTCTGTGGTCCAGCACAACTGATTCCCCACACTGCTACCTGAGCAGAGAATCATGGAATCAGCTAGGTTGGAAAACACCTTTAAGATCATCAAGTCCAACCATTACCTTAGCATTGCCAAGACCACCACTAAACCATATCACTGAGGGCCTCATCTACACAGTTTGTGAACAGTTCCAGGGACAGTGATTCCACCACTTCCCTGGGCAGCCTGCTCCAATGCCTGATCACCCTCTTGGTGAAGAATTTTTTCCTAATATCCAATCTAAACCTCCCCTGGTTCAGCTTGAGGCCATTTCCTCTTGTCCTATCGCTTGTTACTTGGANCTTCCCTGGGCAGCCTGCTCCAATGCCTGATCACCCTCTTGGTGAAGAATTTTTTCCTAATATCCAATCTAAACCTCCCCTGGTTCAGCTTGAGGCCATTTCCTCTTGTCCTATCGCTTGTTACTTGGAAGAAGAGATCAGCCACTTCCTTGCTCCATCCTGTGAAGTACACAACCCCTGGCAAGGGACCTGCACTGGGGCTGGAAGAAAGGAGAAGCTTCTCTTATTCCTTAGGAATAAGGAAAATATGACCATCAAAGCTAGGATTAAAAATACACATCTGTCGAGGTTCCTCCTGTGATCTCTTGTGGCAGGGGGCTTTGGTTAGGCAGGAGCAGCAGGAGGAAGGTGAGCACAGGGGGTTGCTCAGACAGGCCCCAGCTACAAGCATGGCATAGGCAGAGCAGGCACATCATGGGTTGGGGTCTGCTTTGGATGGGTGAACACATGAAGGTCCAACTGGGAGAAGGATGCTGACGGATCTGCTTGATATTCCCACCATATGGCCCAATGGCAGCCTCAGCCCAGCACACAGGGAGGTGAAGACAAAAGTGGGTGATAGCAGAGCTCAGCTCTGGCAGGTGACACCACTGGAACTGCAGGCTTGCCAGACTTAACTCCTACATCAAATGGGCAAACAGCATTAATTAAATGCCAAAAGCACCAGCTTCACTTAATTTCTATGCTGTCCTTGTGTCTAGTAGCACCTACTACCCCCAGCACTGGAAGGACCACACTGCAGTGGCCCATGGCTGATGGAGGTGGCACTGTGGCTGCCTGGGTGCCTGGGCATGAACTGGCTGTGGGCCAGTGTGGCTCCTGGGGATGCCAGAGCACACTGCTGGGGCCTCTGACCCCAGCCAACTCCCAGGGAGCATCCCTGCTGAAGCCATTTTAGGGTGCACAGGAGGAGGAACTGCCTCACTGCAGCTTAACTTTTCTGGGCACATCAGCTCCATTGCTTTCAACAGGGCTATAAGCACAGAGGATCTCAGCTTTCTTTTTTCTAAATGTGTATCTTAATGTGCAGTCGATGGGGCTAGTTATCTTGTCAGGGGCCTGGGGTAGGCAGGGGGCTGATGGGCAGTGGCAGCCAGCAATAGTTCTTTGCACACCGCTTTGTAGTGTGCACCCAAGTATTACAAGCCTGGGTCCAATACAAATAAATAATTAAGAGCATTTCCCGGGGCAAGAAAATGAAGACTTGGAGCTGTGGTAAGAATGAATAAGTACGAGACCTCTAGACCTGCAGTGCACACACACAGCGTGTGACTGACAGCGGGTTTCTTGCAGCCATCACATCAAAAGGCTGCAGAAAACTGCTGTGCTGGGTGTCACTGAGAGGCGAGGTTTTGACCCCTCCAGCCCTGCCAGAGGAGGGGACCTGGCACACCAGGTGGGGGCTGTAACACCAGCCGTGGGACTCCGGATGTCGAGCACCCCTAGGAAACTTTGCAGAACTTCAGACGGTACCATCGATTTTAGCATGTCGGTCTTTGATTGAAGAGGAGGATAAAGGCTTTCTTCTCCCCCAGCCTCACAGGTGGAGGGCAGGCAGTGTGTGAATCTCCAGGCAGGAATGCAAGGGACAAGTGAGTTGTCACCAGAATCCCCATGGGGATCCTGGCTCCCCACAAAGCTGTGTCTCCTCCCATCTCCCACCCCAGCCCATCCACTCATCCTGTTCCACTCCTGGCAGGACTCTGGGCACCCTTGTTTCCTCAGAAACATTGATGCAAGCCTTAAGAAAGGAGGGAGCTCTAATCCCTGGCACTAAAGATCCTTCCATCATGTAGGCTGCCATGCTGTGCTGGCATAGCACATGTCTGAATAAGTGTTCTGGGAAAATGGGTCAGCACAAAAGTCATCATTTTCCAGAGCATGCCCGGGATGCCTCCTAAATGTATTTCCAATATGTAAAACAGAGTGGGGTTGGGTTGGGCATGGGCAGCAAGAAGGCTCTACACACACCTGAGTGCTTAGCTCACTGCAGCACAGGGAAGAGGCCAAAATTAAACTCCTAAATCTTCACCCATTTCCCCAACCAGGCTTTGTGGGGCCAGCTGGAGTCTCTGCAGAGATTTCTTAGGTTTTGGACAATGTCATCTTTAGAATGAAATCTACATCTTGCTGCAGGCTGGTGTAGCACCAAACACACCCAGGGCACTGCTCAGATCTGCACATTCACCACCACCTCCATTATGGGACTGTTATAAAACAGACAACTGGAAAAAAGCCAGACCCACACAACAGTACTTAATTTTCCCTGGTACACATATAGCTCCTCTCTGCTTGTGTGCCCAACTGGTTTGGGTCTTTCCCCTTGCAATTCTTGGTGCCTCTTGTGCCTTGTGTAGCCCTGGTTTAACCCCGATCCACACCAGGCTTTTTCTCTTTTCTTTATTTTTCTCATATTTCCCCTCTGCTTATCCTTTGTTCAGCCTTCTTGCCCTAGCACTTCCCTTCTCTTCTACAGCCTGCCTCCTCCCTAGACTTTCCTTTATTTCTCCCTGGGGTTTCAGAGCCTTCCTTGGAAAAGACGCAAGCACTCAGCAGAACACAACTGACTTGAAGGTGACTGTGGCACAGAGTCTTCATGTCTAGAAAGGGCAGGGGCCAAGCTTGAGCCCTTCATACATTCGTGAACCTTGGAGTGCACATTACTGTATGGGCTGCGTAGTCTAAGAGTGTGACCCAGCTCTGCCTTAGTTATTTCCTTGTTCTTTGCCTTAATTCAGAACCTTTGACATGGTGAAGACAGATCAGAAACTAGAAAAGACTCATGACAATATATAGAGAAGATCTCTGCTTTGACTCTCTTCTTTCCCATGTGGGCTCATCCAGACTTGGACTGAGTGACCACAAATCCAAGCCATTTCTCGCACCACCAGCTGCACAACAGAGAAGTGGGTCTTTTCCAGTCAGTCCTATCCTGCCCTCCAGCTCTAGTTTTGACCAGTAAAAGTTGCTATTTCTGGTGATGTATCTTCCTGAAGAGGCTGGTGCCTTCTATGGTTCTATGCAACCTAACTTTCCCAGGAATCATCTGTTCTGAAAAAGTCTAAAATAACTCCTACTTTCTGTCTAAAGTATCACTTACAATTGTCTTCAGTAGTAGAAAACCATGAAAGAGCCTGTTAAAATAGAGGAGCTTAGGTTTTGTGAGGTGTGCTTTAAATAAACTCCATGTGTCTCATTGAAGTCGATGCATTTCTTATATCCAGATTTATGGAAGTCAAATAGTCAATAGTAATGCTCCTGTGGAAGAAACTGTTGTCACCAGAAATCTTATTTGGCCAATTAGTCAATGAGAAAAACTTCTGCAATCGTGTCAAGATGTTGGGCTGATTTCTCCTTTGGAAGCATCAAGATTAAGGTCAGTCAAATCCCTAAAATTTCCCTGTTATAAAAAAAGGCTCAGCAAGAAGAGAATCAGACACTTAGGACCTTTAGGAGAGTGATATGAACGTCACAACTTTTCCCTGCAGAAAACTTCTGTGGAACTGGAAGAGAGAACACACTACCCAAAAGGTGTTCTGGATATCTTCTGGAGATGTTCCCGTAAACGTTATCCAAACAGGAACATTCGTACAAACTTGTGGCTTATACAGAGTCCAAGAAGCCTGAAAACATTGCTGTAAATGGCAACTAATTGCAAGGATTTGAAGAACATCTCAGAATAACTCTGGTGGCTTCAAACCCCATAGCTGTATGCAGTGCTCTAACTACACTCAAGTTATACCTCAGGTACAACCAAATTTTAGCTAGATGCTTTTCTTTCTAAATAAACCACTAGCAGGACAAGTCTGCCATGAGATCATGCAATCACATCTCTCTTACAGCCTTTAACAATTGGAAGTGTCTGGAAAACAATTCACCCTGTATGTTTCATGTGCTTAGACATTTGTTTTTCCTAATCTATTGCACAGTCAAGACAAGATCTTGATCTCTGTGGGGTAGGTAGCAGTATTGGCCATGCAGACACCAGTTTACTGCTGAGAGTCCTGATAGGGTAATGTAACCTACCTACCTTCTTGAATACAGCCCTGAAAAATCAGCTTCCTGTGAAGATAAGCAAATATTTTATTAAAAACAGTTGTCATAGAACTAAATCCCAAAGCTATGAAGTATAAAAGAGGCTTTCAAGCTGACTTCCCTTGAGCTGTGGCAGCTTAAGTTTTGTTGCCGTTGCTGAAGCTCATCCGAAAATCATCTGAAGGGCTCAAAGGTTAAGAACCCGTGTTTTCATCTGGACACAAAGGTGAAAGATCAGATGGTTGATCTTGGCTATTAGTGGTTTGTCTTTTTATCACCATTTTCAAATGAATCAAGGAGCTGGTCATTCAGTTTCATGAGGGCAAGACTTTCTTAGGCATATCCAGGGTAGCTTACAGGCTTTTCAGGAGAGATGGAAAACCTTTCCTGAAGAGAAACAGCCAGAGCTGGTGATATTTTTTGTTATTTCTACCTCAGCAGTATCTGAAGAAGCCCCTGAAATTATATACCCCATGAAGTAAAGTTTTGTACCAGCATGTAGTACAAAACATGAGCTTCTGCAACAAGTAGATAAACCAAACAAATCGAACTGAAGGATGAAGGAGGAGAAGAAGGAAAAAAGGTGAAAAGCTAGAGGAAAATAAAGTCCATAGTGACTGAAGAAGGTTCAGCCTGCATCCACTGAAACAGACTGATTCCTGCACACCCATGAGAGAAAATAAGCCTGGAATCTCTCAAATACAAAATTCTTGAGTAAATCCTGAGTTCCTTTTGGCAACTTTAGGTCAAAGGATGGCTAGCCCCCAGGTTCTCCACACAAGCATTACACTTGAGGGAGGAGCTGTGGAGAACCAAGGAGGATGACAAAAATGTGTAGCAATGCCTATGGCCACCTCACCAGTGCTGCGTCTCCTCCCAGAGCAGGAACACACTTGATGTTAAGCCGCAAAACGCATGCTTGTTCTTAGAGGCTGGGGAACATCTCTCCCCATGGAGACTGTGCAAAGCTAGTGAGAGGTGAGCAACTGCTCATGCCTACAGTGTGTCCCTCCTGGTGTCCAGTCCCTGGCTCCCAATAAGGAAAGAGCCGCTTTCTCTTACTTCGCATGTAATACTCTAAGGCTCTTTCCCAGCACTTTAAAAACCCTTCACAGTACACCAGCTTTGGGCAAAAAGAAACAGACTGACAAAATCACCCTTAAGGGGAAGCAGTCTTAACCTAAAAAGACTCCTCCATGGAGAGAAGATACAACTTTCTTATTCCTTACAGGCTCTGGGTGGGAAAGAGCTGCAGGCTTCATGTCTGCCCCTCTTTTGAACCTGTAAGACAGCAGACAAGTGTGTTTCCTCAGAGCTTAAGAATTGACTGCACAGGAGAAGCAAAAGTATGGCAAAAAAACAGGAAAGTCATTTATTTTGGGGAAATGAGTGCACCTCATTGCTGTGCACGATGTTGTGCTATCATCTCAGAAAGCTTCACAACTTAGTCCCAGCCCTGTTCCTCAGTTCATATCTTTCCCAACTATTCCAGTTGTTCCTGAGTGTACCCAGCACAAGGGTGGCTCAGGCCAGAAGGACCTTGGCTGTTGTCCTTCAGCATGCTGCTCTGAAATGTTCTGGCTCTACTCAGCACCACCAAGCTATCTATATCTCAGCCTAGTTTCAAGCAGCTACTAGAATCCTGACATTCATCATACAAAAAAGCCCATAAGTGAAGAGATGCTGCTAGTTACCCTGGAAAGAGAGCACAACTGGGGAAACCTTGGCTGGTGGGAATGAAGGCCAGTAACCCAGGAAAAATGTGAGCACTGACTGTGCTGCTGTCCTCTTCTTACCTGGGCCACTGCAATCAAGAGCTTTGAAAAGGAGAAAGAAAGTCTTGATTTTAGTGCAGCATGCCACAGACAACCTTTCAATGTAAACTTCCATGAAACCATGGAAAAATAAAGATCATTCTAATAACTAATAATAAAAAGGAATGCATGTCTGCAATTCAGTACCTGTGCCGGGTTAAGTAATGTGGTGCAGCAAATCAGGATTTGGACAAGAAATGAGGATATATGACTTTTAGTCCCATTTCTGCCAAATTTTGTCTCTACTCTTTGTTATTTTAAGTTGTGGGTACAGATACTTATTCACTGTGGCAAAGCACTTCAGCATGTTCAGGTTACTCTGATGGAAAGCAGTCAAAGGCTGTATGAAAGTTTATTCAGGCCCCGAAACCAGAAAACACTGGATATCTTGAAATTCCTTTTACAGTCTTAACCTTGTCATGCAAAGTGAAGCCTTTAAAAGTCAAAACAAAATTACCCTGAGAAAACCAACCTTGCACATCCCCACTCCCCGGGATTTGGGTATCATTCCTGTCCTCCACTCCCAGTCTGTATCAATCCCAAGTGAGCACGAGTCCCTCTGTTCCATATGGGTGCAAGGCATGACCAGGAGGGCTCCGAGAGGGATGGTGGCTTAAATCAAAGCCCATTCCAGGTAGGTGAGTGTTAAAGGACAAGTAGAGTGTTACGGTTTAATTATTCATGGGAAGCTTCTTTAGGAAAGGCAGTATCACAGGCTGAGGGCTGGCAACACTTCCTGCACTGGAATTAAGCTCAGGGGATCAAAAGAAAAGGAGATGTTTGAAACCATAAGATCTACCAAACCTAGACAGTTCAGTTTCATGTTCTGAAAGTCAGTGGTAATGGGCGAATTAGAAAGAAAGAACTTGCATGGGGTATATTGATAACCAAAGCCTTGAAGGAGCCCCAGATCCTCCATTCCTTTAGCCGTATAGGCACAAGGCACCTGGAGGTTCATGCAGGGTGGTCTGATGCTCTTTCTGCATCCATCAGTCACAAATTTCACAGATTGGAAATGAGACTGGTTCTTCTTCTTCTTCCACAAGTGTCTTGCTGGATGAAATGGGTATATTTTGCAGCTCACTTCATGTGCCACAATGGGCAGAACAATGTGCAGCAAGCTGGGGGCATAATCATGTCATCCTGCTGCTGGCCAGTGAAGCTGAGCATGGCAGAAAACTCAACTAAATACAATGGAGAAGTATTCATTAGTCACCAGGATATAGTTTACACAGTGAAAGAAGTTGAAACAAGTCTCTGTGTCCTTTGGTATCAGCAAACAGGCATTTAGTCACTCTATTTTTTTGTCCTTCTAATAGTTTATCATCCTGGTGGAGGACAGAAAAGATGGCTGTGTGGTTAAGACCTGGTTACAGCAAGGCCAGAGATGGGCAGGTTATTTCATCCCTGCCCATTCTCAACCTGTGAAGATGAAGAAGTAAGTGGTGACAGGAGTAAGGACTTTGGGTGAATCAACTCTGCTGCCCCTACAAGGCCAAGCACATGGGATCCTGATTCCTGTGAGGCTGAGATCCACCCCTCTAACACAGCTCATAATGAACAATGATAATAATGAAATTCAAATACAAAGCAGATCAGCTCAAGATATCCTGGTCACTGCGTGTCACACTTTGCACAGTGTTTAACCTTCATTTTCTCACACTTTACAAGCATCAGTGTCACACTGAAAATTACATCCCAAACCTTGGTCCTGCTCAACAGCAAACAGCTGCCACTGACCTTATTTTTGGTGTATTTGGCCCTTGGCACAGGCCTAAGCACTGATTCTATGATGCTAACACCAGCTGGAGCTCACCCCAGTCACAGGAATTAGCAGAACTGATCAACACGCACACTCAGATAAATACAGTTCTGCCAAGAGCCAAGGCTTTCCGAACTCTCACCTTTTGTTCATGTCACATTTAATAAGACAGGGAAGATTTTTTCCCCCCAACATTTAAGAAACATTGCCATATCGAAATCTTTTTCTTTCCTCCTTCATTAATGTCTGTGTCACCTCAAGGGTTGTTATTATTCCTTATTGGCTGCTCTTTCAGAATTTGCTTTAAGAAAACTTCAGCTACTTTTGAATGTGGCTGCAAGGTTAACTAGAAATAGAAAATGTCATGAACATGCTGGAGATATATCCCTTCTGCTTCCCTGCCACTAAGCCAGCTTTTCATAAAGTTAGAAACTGATATTAATATTTAACTTTTAAATCACAAGATCTTTCATGGTCTCAGCTCTGCTTAATTAGCTGACATTTAGCTCCCTCTATTCCACGGCACACACCTAGGAGTCCTTGGGTACCAGTTTATTAACATTCCCCAAAGTAGATTGGAGCAGGCGGTTACCAGAACCTTTATCAATTGTTCCTGAAGGCGATGGAATTTATTGCTGAATGCCATTAAACCAGCCAGGTCTGTAAATATGGTTAAAGGCACGAGACATCCTTGTTTTCCAAAGCTTCTTACTCAGTTTAAATGAGCTTTGTGAATTGGTCTCCCTTTTTCTCTTACTCTTTCACACACAGCCTTGTTGAGGCTCTCCTAAAGAAAGACTCTGTATTAACCTATATTGCATTAAGCACAGTTGTGCTGTTAATCAAAGCTCTTACAGAAATATATGCTGCTACAGCACCACTCTGGCATAGACTCAGCTGTGTGGAAGTTGCCGAGCATAGCAACTCCACTTTGCATTTATTTGCTAACCTTTCACACTCTTCTCTTACTAAAAGCTTTCCTCATATTCACCCAGCCTTAGAAAAACCCTGCTGAGATAATATAAGGTGTGGGTGCTGGCTTTACATGCACACTGTGCCCACAGTAACACAACAAGGATACCTCTCCCTTCACTTCCTTCCCTACCCCTGGCAGGTCTCCTATTGCCATCTCCACCCCTCTGGTGGCAGCTGCTCTTGCCCAGTTGATCACTTCAAAAGACCTGTTCTCAGAGGAACTGTATCCATCCCATCACTAAATGGACAATTTTCAGAGACCAACATGATTTAAGATCACTCACAACTCCATAACCACAATGCTAATTACCTACTTAAGCCTCCAGAACAAAGTATGCTATACTTGAATGTGTACGCCATAATTACGAAGCATTCCTCACTGCTCCAGATATAATACTCATTAACAGTATTTCATTTAATAGGTATCTGGCTCTCCTCATTTCTGGTTAAGTTAATACGCACTAGGAACACCATACAAGTTAATATTTTGCTCATAAAATTCTAACATGCTTGTTCTTTATGTCAATGAAACAGAGACAAGCAATCAGCATTTTCTAAAAACTGTGTTTTGACGAAGCTATCACAGTATGAGCAAATACCAGACCAGAAAGAGTATGAGCAAATACCAGACCAGAAAGACAAATAAGAATTTAAAAGATGACAAGCTAGTGAAAAAACTTGTTTTAGGGTTTATCTTAATAAATAAAGAATTGATCTTGCTGGTTCAGCATCTTGCTTCCTCTGTTTTTGGTTCTTCAGTGAAATGAATTTAGTGACCTCAACTCATTCAGCGTAAGCCACTTATGAAATAAAATATGTAACCAAGAAAATGCTCTTTGCCTGGTATATTTGGCATGGATAATGGATAAACCATTTTAAACAAAATGCATTAGCAGTCCTTTTGAACTGGGGACCTCCAGTCTCCCCAGGTCAAACGTAACAGTTCAATCCCAAGTCAACAGGCTAAAAGCTAGTTGCTCTGGGCAAGGGCCTGTTCCTCCTTTCTTAGAGATGACCTTTACGTTTCTGTGTCATTGATAAAGGCTCGATCATCCCTTTGGATACATCTCTGAGTTCATCAGTTTAGGGTGAGATAAAATAGGGAGAAAAGAAAGGATCTGAAGTCAGGACATATTTCTCTGATTTTCCATACATGTTTTGAGATGCTTATCTCTTGGAGGGAACTGAGGAGACCAGATGAGTACAGCTATATCAATATCTGGGTAGGTGGGATCCTGAGCAGTTCATGTCATATTGTATCATATCATATCACATCACATCACATTATTTAACTAATCTGTTAACTCACAGAAGATAAAATGCATGAATCCATTTTGAGACAGGGCACTTCTTACTGAACCAAAGATGAGTTAGGCTTCACAAAGAGCCTCACAAATTTTAAGTTTGCTTCTCAGTGCTTACTTCAATAAAGTGGTAGTGAAACAATCTGAGTATTTACCCCAAGGATAAATACTGCAGACTGGTGACAGTATGTATCAGGTGTGGTCCACTTGCTACAGTTGCACCCAAGTTACATCAGGATAAGACTAGGTTATGAATCTGCCCCATATCTTTTCATTGATGCAAAAGGAACAGATACAAAAATCCTCATGTGGTTTTTCACTGTAAAATTCAAAGACCAAATGTAAATGTGCAAATTATAGCTTAAAGAAAGACTTTCCTTCTGAGGGCTGCATATCAATACTATCATCTAGTAGTGTTTTCTCAGCATAAACCACACTAACCTCAGTGGCTGAATGTATGCATCAAGCACAGCACTTGAGGGTTTGATGCTCTGTAAAACAACGTGGCCGCATAGTCAGGAACTCTGTTATACCATGATTGGGATCAGTTTTGAGGGCATATCAAATAATGCATGAGACAGCACTAGAATTTTAAAAAGAAAGAGAAGAAAACTCTAAAATGAACACCCAAAATAATTTACCAGTCACTGTTTCAGAAAGCACGTAAGTTCCTTCTAATTATAAAGAAAAAAAAAACCCAGGAAAAAAGAAGCTCCACGAATTCCTCTCTATTGCCATCTTGGTTGTTTTATTTCTTTTTTTATATAATGGTTAGCCATTTACATTAGGCTCTTCTCCTGGATAATCAATTTTCATTGCTGGTTTTTTGGGATTTTCATGTTGAATGTTAAAACGAGGACACTGGAGAGAGAGAAAATATTTTTAAATTCAGGGAAAAAATACAATTAAAAATAAGGTGAAAAATAGCTAGACTTTGAAATAGCTGCACAGATTCCCAATATCTTTATTTCTTTTATATGACCTGGCAACATGTTTTTTAAACACACATTGGACCAAATCTGCCTTTTCTGTCCACTCAAAAATCAACAGATTTCACAGAACAGAAATAGAGGGGAATCCAAACCTTTTCTTTTAGTTTGTTATGTGCATGTATTAGTTTTGCATGTAACGTATAAGAAACATTTTCCTGCTCTTGGACTTTAAACGGAGCCAGCTGATGGTAGGTTTTGCATATGAGGTGAGCTCAGTTTTCATACTGAAGACCCCACTTCAGCATAATTTGGCCACTTAGAAGCAGAATAAAGTAGAAACAGATTTCAAATATTTCAAAGTTTCTTTAAAAGTCAGTGTTTACATACACATGAAAGGTGTTGGAGTAAGTGTGAAGAAAGTCTTCTTTAACTACTGAAGGCATTTTCATTTTATATAGTATAGCTGCTCCATGATACTTAAACTATAACTTTGACAAAGTGTTCTGCAAAACTGATCTGTCAGTAGGATATGGTACAAAATCTTCCACTCCGAGTAAAAACAATAAGAGCCTGTTTAAAAACATTAAATCAAACAACAAATCCTTGCGTAACTGATTTAGGGGACCAGGTGTTTAAATGTTGTAAATCAGTATTGCTCTTATGGCTTCTGTAAGGCTCCAACAATTTGCACTCATGGAGGGATGGACTGTGTTATTGTTGAAATATTTAACTTTACCAATATTGTAAAAAATATATACATAAACTTTAAAATTAGGCAATGTATATCAACAGATTTTTAATCACTTTGGCTTTTTTCTCCCCTCCCCCCCAATATGATTAATCATTTTATATTCTTTTGTAGTTACTCAATCTGCAATAAAGGTGACATATATAATTTAGAATTCTTTTGTTTGATTGTTATGAAGCTTACTTTTGCCTCTAAATATTTTACTGCTTTGAATGAACTATCCTTGTTACCTTAAACCCATGGTTAAGTAGTTAAAGTCTTTTTAAACAGTGCTTTCATAGGGTACTGGAGCCTGCAGCAGATATTCTCCCGCTTCATCTTCTGAGGACAGAGCAACAACCTGTACTGAGCCCCAGCTCTGGGTGAGATTTATGACTGAATATTTTGTACTGATTAATAAATATTTTGGACCTAAAAAACCTGCAATGATGAAAGGCATAACCCCTGTTGGGAATATTTTGATGTTTTCTTGCCATTTCTTCAGCAAGAAAGCTTTAATTTAAAAAAAAAGTTACTACACTAGTGATGCTCAGGTTGAGTGAACATTTATATTGGGATCAGTAGGACTTTGATATGGAAATTTTAAAGGAACGGCTTGTTTTAAGGAAACTACACACATTCCACTAAGTTATTTCACCTTTGAAAAGAGAAATATTTGGAAAGTTTCCCGTCTCCATCTCAACAGCAGCAATAGAAACTTAGCAGCTCTCAGCTTTAAACTCTAACCTGTTTCCTGGTACAGAAATACAGATCTGTTAAAACATCTGTTAAAACAAACACACAAACTTGAAAAAGTAATAGGTTTATTGAAATGACCTTAGTTATCTTTTCCTGCTGGAGCAGGAGGCTCAGTTTTTACAGACTCCAAGTCTGTTACAACCAGATGCTGATTTTGTGAAAATCAGCACAACTGAGATGAATACCCCCGGGTAAAAAAAACCCTGAACACATAAATAAGGTCAAATTGCCAATTCCCCGTTAAATTTCCCATTGCCACCAAAAACCTCTGCACATTTAATTTCAAAATACCAGACATAGAAAACTAGTTGGAAAAAAGAAAAGAAAAAAAAAAAAGACTGGGGAATGTGGATGTTTAAAGATGTAAAGTAGAAAATACGGGGGACATTACAATGGCAAGAATTGATTACACAAGAAAAAGAAAGGGTGTTTTCATCTTACTTCACTCTGAAATGAGGAGTTGATTTCTTCTAGAACCCTGTATGAGTAGCAGCCTCTGCACAGGCACCTAAGGAAGGAAAAGTTCCCTGTGATTTACTGATGTCCTGAACAGTAACATTTTGCCAAACGTACCTGTTTCTTTAATAAAAAATACATATTCTTTGGGGCTCAAAAAAGGCAGGTTTCTTTTCCTGAAGGATTCCACCACTGAAAGTGTTAAGGTGAAAATTAAAGCACGTTAAGCTACTTTTAAGTGATAAAGCTGAAAGGAGGAACAGTGTGAGGCATAATCATGACACACCGCCAATGAGTCAGGCTTCTTTAGATACACTCTTTGAAACAGAGCAAGAAGGACTTTCAAAAAATACAGCAAAGCAACCTATTCTTGGTTCCCATCCTCAAGCGTGTTGAATAATTCCGACTCTTCCTTTACAGAGCACGGACGCAATCCGTTCATCCCCATACAAGATGGCATTTTTGCAAAGTCCTGAAAACTCTCATTCAATTGAAAAATTACCCTACAACATTGGGGTCTTTAATGATTTTCACATCACATAAACACAGTTTATGGAGAAATAGATGCTAGAAACCCAAGTCAGGAAGCACCTAAGCTCTCATGTGAACCTGCAGCTGCCTAGCTGGGTTTCATATGTGGCTTTGAGCATTTGCTGGTGCTCCTGTGGATGGGGTTGCCCATGGACCTGCCTTGGAGAACAGAGACTAGCATAATACCCTAAAACAAAATTTAACTACAATGGCAAACAGAGAAAATACCCCATATCTTTCTCCAGAGGGGTTCATATTAGTGTTTAAATTCATTTTCCCTTGTCTTCCCCATGTAATCTTATTGCTGCAGCTAAACCCCACCTTTATTTTTTTGATCAAACTTGGTATTTTAAAACAAGGAGTGTCACAGCCCAGCTCTTTAATAAACCCCACTGATATGGATCCTTCAATCCCTTGTAGCTTTCAGGGAAATCTATGCTCACAGATCCTATTGCAGGGCAGGGGACTCAAAGGCTAATCTCTGCCTATCCTGCTCTTTTTCCTAGTTGCATGGGGAGAAAAATGTGAGAAAATATGTAATTCCAGAGTACTGTGGCAGCATTAAACCACAGCTTTGTCCTGCATATATTCCCTTTATTAACCCTAATCTTGCAGAGGTTATTAAGGCAAGTAGTAAATGGTTTAATGGCAATTTAATATTCCACACATACCCATAACAGACATTTTAGTTGCTTTTAATTGATGTAGCTGCTAGCTTTGTTAAACTCTCCAGGAGAATAGCTCTCACTGGGAACGAGCCTCCTAGAAAGTATCAGTTTGCAAAAACACAATTGTTTGAGCAATAATTGTGCAGGAAGAGACTTCTGGATTTCTTTGCAGTTGAGTAAGAACATTTTGTTTCACTTTTGTATAACTCGACATCTGGTGCCTAAATTATTGTCAAACTTTCCAAATGGATAAATAAAGCAATACGTGAGTTAAGTCACTTTTAGGATAAAACAGGAACTGGAAGAGTTTAACAAAATGGAACCTTTTTATGACGGTGAGTATATTCAAAGAAAGACATAGAAGTCCTGGTGTTACGTAAACAGTAGCTTTCAGCACTCATAAAAGATGTGGTATTGAATTATTTTCCACTTACAAATCAACTGGCCCTGGTCTATACATTAGCACAACATTTAGCTTGTTTCTGGCTTCTTACTGGCCTTCACATAACTCCATCTCACTCTGAACGAGAAACTACTGGCATGGCTTTGAACCCCAAATATCACAACTAAAAATACATACATAAACCCAGAAAAAGCATGGAGAAAATGACTGCAATCAGCAAAGAAAAGTAAATGGGCTCTGCAATTAAAAACCCCTCTAATTGGTTTGATGGGCAGCCGCGCCTTCTGTTGGGGGGATAAATAAAACCAGCGTAATCTACTCAAAAATTAACTTTCAGGGTTTTTTTAAGCTTGTAAAAATAGGAGAGGATCTGAAGGTGTGTCTCAGCAGGTTTTGCCTGCCTGCCTAGCACCGAGACTTTTTGCATGATCAAAGAACACATGACAGCGGGTGGATCTATGCTTGTAAATATCAAATGGTTTGATCATGCTAAAAGACTTTATTGAAGTTTCCTACTTTTTAATCAAACAAGAAACATCCACCTCCAGTAGCCATAAAAAAAAGTGTAGTATGATATCAGAGTAAAAAAAGTACTAAACATGACTTACAGATAAGGGGTTTTCTTCCTATGATATGGGACTTCTATTAATGTCACGCTTGTAAGCTGAGAGGAAACTGCAACCCTTATTATTTTACTATATAGCACAGTATAGGATTGATATTGATTACACCAATATTAATAACTTCACAACAGGCCACAAGAAATAATTCATGTTCACATACTCAGCCTTTTAAAATAGAATTAAAAGCATAATAATGAAATGAATACATCACTGGCTTGGGGTTTGGGTTTTTTCTGTCTGCTTTATGGTGAAATCCACAACATCAAAATCAGCAACTGCCCCATGGAGAGGTTTTCTATGCTATTTCTGTTGCTTAGTATGATAATTTCCTTCCCCCCTCAAAAAAAGTTAAAAATGCCATTCTGAATGAACACATGGAGCTCTGAATAAAAAGAGCCAATAATTTACACTATGATGATAAGAGTGTAATATTGCTTTAATATAATGTATTAATGAAAATTGCCATTGTAAGACAGATAAGACTTAATAATATAACTCTCATTGTGTTCTGTGAGTTGGAGGCTTTGGTAAGTTATAGGTTAGTGCTGCGTGGCTGGTGTGAATCCTGACACAATTTCGAAGACTTGCCATTTCCAATGCCACTGAAGCCTGGATTTATTTTCCCTGGAAAACCCCAGGCAGGCCCTTTCCTGCTCCCTCAGGTTTTACTGTGCTCTTCTGCCAGCTCCTGCCTGCCACAGAGTTCATGGAAACAGGTTTTCACTATTTTTAATGCAATTTGATACATTTCTTTTGATCTACTTCATGCGTAGAGCAAATCAGATTAAAAAAAGTAAAAAAGTCTGTGGCATTTTTTCATTTATTCTTTATTCCTTAACACACTGATATTTTTTAACTGGGCAATGGGGAAATATGGGAAATTGAAGATTAATTTTTTCAGCTTATTTTTCTGCCAGGGTAGCTCAGCATCGCTCTGAGGTGTTGCTGCCACTTTTGCAAGCATCTTATATTTGCAATAATGAAGGCTTATGCTTCTATTTATTAAATGGCAGCTTGTTTATCTGTGCTAATTGCCAGGAAGAAAACTAAACTTCTTTCCTCTCTGTGGACCACTATTTATAGTCAGGAAGAGCAGCCCTGCACGTATGCAGAGGGTTATTTGTGTGAATGAGGTTAACGCATGGTTACAGCACTCTTCTGCCAGAAGTGAGGAAATTATTTTGTAGACGTAAGAAGGCTGGTTGAGCACACAGCCTGGGTTTTAAACCCAAAATGCAATTTTAAAGTGGGGGAAAATATCCCACTTTTGAGCAGATCCATAAAATAAAGAAGAAAGGAAAAAAAGGTGATACATTTTTAGCAGCACAGACTTTGGTATCAACATTTTGCCCTCATCATCGGCAAATATTTTCTTAGTAGTACTGAAGACACACAAAACTTCAATTTGTTCTTCAAAAGTGTTAGAGATTGCTCTGAGGGGAGCCAAGAAGGAAAGATGATTTATTCCAATCTCCTCTTCCCTGAGAAAACCTCAGTGGACGATGGTGATTTTTCTACAGTATCACACAGACCCATCTGGGTTTTGTTTCTGAAATGCCCAGAAAGTTTTCTTGTACAAGTCCTGCTACCCAAAATCCTGCCGTCCATTTTGGAGGCAGTACGTAGTTTTCAAAACAATTTGTTCTTGGCATGTGCACAGAGAGCAGCGCTGTCGTGGCAGAAATGGCAAATGAGGAATATTTGTAAAAATATCAAACCTGTCCTGGAAAGTTTAATTTTGGGAATCATTTGTCCAGGCAGATTAAAGAGAGAGCTTTGTGTCACTACAAATGGATTTCTCCAGTGCTCTGGGCTATGCTTTTTCAATAAGTACTAAAAATATACTGATGCTTTAAAGTACACAAACTTATTTCTATGAACTTCTAGCAAGTCAGCTTTCACCAACTTCTAGCACTTTTTATGGGCTCTGTTTCTTACATCCCAAATAACTCTTATAACCTTTAAATCTCAAAACACACACCAATATTTACAACTGTTGTTTCTGAGATCAATATTTTCATGCATATTCTATCACTAAAGGCAGCACATTGAGGAAAGATAACCCAGTGTCATGTATAATCCCATAGTATTTAGTGCCTTGAATGATGTTCTTTTTAGACTCAGAAATTAATATAAAGGTTAACCCTCCTAATAACAATGAAAATGAGGACAACATATAGGAGAATGGAGAAAGATTTTAGTAAGCTATAATTAATTCTTGGAAGCATTTTCTTACTTTGTCAGGATTGCAAAGAGGCTTTACTTATTTGACATGATATATTTTACAGAGAAATAATCCATTTATAAAATACCTCCTCCCTAGCAGGTGATAGCAATGAGCTGGGCAGCCCTTTTAAGGACAGCTCTTGTCTTATAGCAGTGGAAGAGTTCATCTGAGACTAAACGGCACATTTCCAAACCTGCATTCTCATGGCTCGCAGTTCAGCTCAGTGGCCACAATTAGCAGTTAAAGGGAAGAAACAAATGCCTGCATTTCGTTGCAAGAGGTTAGTTTCATTTCTGACTTGGAAATGGCAGCGCACACATATAAGGAGTGAAAAATCATGTAACACCAGGAGGAAAACACACCGCGTTAGCTGGGGTGCTCAAATTATACTGCATTAAATATGCACGAAAGAATTAAAAGAATTAGAAGCCTTTAAAAGAAAGGGTTGATTTTGAAGAAGTCGTGTAGTGTCATTGCTTATTCAACAACAGCCCACTTCTCCTCCAAAGCAGTACACTGGGTTTGAAAAAAACCCCAACCCCACATCGCTGTAGAGAGCACATGTTACATCAGACACAGTACCTGATTTTTCACTGCACAGCTTGTCAGCTAGATAGTCTGCCTCTTGGGCGATAAGTGAGAATATTTCATCTTCATACTCTTCTACGATACTTTCCCACTGTAAGGATGGAAAAAAAGAGGATACTCATACTGTGCTTTTTTTCTTTCAATAGAAATAAGCAAGGCAGTTGCAATGCTGGACTGAGGAGCCCCCAACTCGCTCTGCTCTCTCTGTCCTATGCAGCACGGGGATGAATGGAGTCTGCCCAAGAATCAGCACTACCAAATATTACTTAAACTTTATGCCCAGCCTCACTGTTGTTTCAAAACCACATTCATGAGTTGGGGTGGGGGGAAGAAACCCCTCCAAAAGCCATTTAACCTGATTAGGCCCCCCCGCCCATTTTGAACATGGACTTGGGGAGGAGACACTGGAAATTTAAATAAAACAAGCCCATTTTGTGTTCTGATATTAGTGGTCACGATGTGCAATAAATACAGCTCCCTGACCATGCAGACACAGCTCTGATTTCACTACAGACAGAGCAATGAGCTGCCGAGCCCCCCCCTCCCCCCCCCCAGTATTTAGGGAGCTGCTGGTAATTCATCTCAGTGACACAAAATGGGTCTCTACCCCCCTGGGAAGGGTGGAGGAGAATGGCTCCAAGGGGGTGCAGCCTGGTGTTTGTCACATTTTAGGTAACCTGGGTGTATAATAAGAGGGAATTCTTGTCCCCAAAATCCAGACTTCAACCCACAAACAAGGGAAAGCCGTTTAATTTGGGTGAGGAAAAAACATACTGAAACAAAATCTGCCTGCTGGAAGTCATGCATAGTGCACACATACACAAAAAGGTCCTTTGCTCTGCTTTGGTAAAGAAAATCAAACCAAACCAATATCTACAGGACATGCAACAACCCTGAGCTGTCGGTGACCGAGGCAGAGCTGCTGCCTGTGCTCCTCAGTGGGAGCTCTGGCCTTCCAAGCATGCACGCCGACATGCTCGCCTGCCTCTTTCAAGTCCCCAACTGCTCAAAAGGCCACGGCCAGCACAACCCCATGGCTTTTTTTAGGGTTCCTTTTTTTAATGCTTTCCACAACAGCTAAAACCCCCAAAAGATCCCAAAAGCATTAAATAGAAATAAAATATATATTTGAAGGTGGAGGTAGCATGAAGACAGGCAGAGCATCTCCGTCTTTTTAGCAGAATTAGCTGAGAAAAATCTATTACTACACCACGAGGACAAAGAGGAAAGAAGATGAGAGGCCAAAGAAAAAATGGATGACATCCCTCCCCTCCTCCCCTAATTTGTCCATAAATACTTGAAACTACCTTAGTAGCAATCTGGATTTTTAGCCACTAGTACAATTCCCTTCTTTTCAGCACATAAATCAACAGGGAGATTTTTCTGGGAAATGCTGGCTTAGGTTTAATCACTTAGAAAAAAATTCCCCAAGTAAAATGTAGTTTTGAACTGTTGGAGTTTAGGAAATTTGTAACGTATAAAGCATCTGGTATAATCCGCGGGTTACTTCTGCAAGTGTTGTGCCTTTTGTAAATGCTTTATTCATATTTATGAAGCCCTAAATAGATCCAAATATGTTTCTAAATAATGTTATAAAGCATCTGACAAAACACAGTGTTATCTCCAAATACTCAGCCGGTTTCTGTGAGGAGCCAGTATGAAGCACGTTAAAATATGGCCAGAATCTTAAAAGCAGGCACGATCTGCTTAGTGGTGAGAAAGAGTGGGCACACTGACACTGCTTCTTCTGGAAAATAAAAGGTTATTCATTCGATACGTTGGCTTACCGCAAGTTTCAAAGGTTTGCAAGCATCAGATTAAAACCCAAATATTTTTAGGTCTGCACAGAATTTTCTCATCTCGCCTAGGAGCAAATCTCTCCCATCTCTTTTTCTGTCCCAACAACTCCATTAAGCTGCTGTCTGACTTTGCTAAAGTCTGACTTTGCTAATGGAGCAAAAATGGATATATTTCTTTTTTGCTTATTATACCACCAAACCCCTCCACTTCATACAGACAATGCCTAGTTAGACCGCAGAAAAGGAGCATCCCTCTTGCTATGTAGAACTGTTAACACGTTACATTACACACGTAATTAAAAACGTCAGCTCCAGCTAAGGTGGCCCTGGAGAACCTGCGCAGACCCTTCCGGCTCACACCCAACGTGCCCCACACGCCCTCGCCCTCCTCCAGAAGCCAGCCGCCTGGATGGAAACCTCCCAGCAGCCCGAAGAGACCATGGCGAAGGGAGACAGCCGGTGGCGGCGGCGGCAGATGTTTCGGGCCATGAAAGCCCTTGGTGCTCCAGCCACTTGTTTCTCTAGTTGAAGTGGAGTTCGCAAAAGTCCCGGGCTTTCAGTTGTTGCTCTGTCTTTTAGCCGCTGCTCGCCAGCTCAGATGCAGCTGTTTAATACCTCCCAGGGGTTTTGTGCAGAAAATAATAGCTTACAAAACCTAGCTTCTCCCAGGTTCTACTATTTCAGCTTTATTTCCGAACAGCTGGTCCGTGTCTTTGTCCATCCCCTTCCCTCCCGGCCGTGGGGAGAATTCGGCAGGAAACTGCTACCTACACCCCAAGAGCCACCACCGCTGGTGGTGGGGGTCAAAGAGCAACCCTCGCCCTTGGAAACGGGGACAAAACAAAAAAAACCCCAAACTTCGTGCCCCGTCTAGACAGGTCAAGGTGCAAGATGCTCCTCTCCCTGTTGCGTCTTCCGGAAAGGGGCGTGAACCGGAGCCAAGTGCACAGCAAACACCCGCGCCGCATCCCTGCCCCTTTAGAAGACTTCTTTTTTTTTTTGCCTCCCTTCTTCTTCTTTTTCTCTCCACCCTCTGCTGATCAAAGTAGGAAGTTTTCATGACAACCATAGTCAAAGGGCCTGCATCGCAAATGAACTCGATTTCGGCGATGTTGATATATCCCAGCTCCATTGTCTCTTTTCAGACACAGTATGAACCCTTCCGGTCTCAATGATTACATTACAGAAGGACTTTCACATGTGGGCTTCATTTGCACAAAGGGGTTGCCTTGCTTCACCACCATCTGGCCACAAATCAGATAAATAAAGGCAGGAGAATTAAAATTAAAGCTTAGAGGGTTTTTTTCCCTCTCTCTCTCCCCCTTCATCTTCTTCTTGCACCGGGGCCCATTATGAAATCCCTCTCTCTCCCAGTTAAATACGGATGGGGAATCTACTTTATATGAAACCTGGGAAAAGCAAAAAGGTTCCTAAAAAGAAGACACACACACACACACCAAAAAAAAAAAAAAAAAATATGAAAAAAAGAAAAAAGATTAAAAAAAAAAAAAAAAAAAAAGGAAAAAAGAAAAAAAAAAAAAAAAAAAAAGGAAAAAAGAAAAAAAAAAAAAAAAAAAAAGGAAAAAAGAAAAAAAAAAAAAAAAAAAAAGGAAAAAAGAAAAAAAAAAAAAAAAAAAAATTGGAAAAAAAAAAAAAATTAAAAAAAAAAAAAAAAAAAAAGACAAAAAAATAATAAAAAGGCTGCAGTCTTTCACTCCCAGCCCTGTTTATATGCAACATAAAACCTATTTTACAGTAAAGACAGGCTCATACAAAACTGTATTTTGCTATTAAAAGTCTGCCTCATCCACTGGGATGTAAATGTGTATTTTAATGTCCCACATGCTGGAAAAAAAACAAAAGCTGGTGGCAGCTGAAGGCAGAAGTGGGATTTGAAACTTGTGCTCCAAACTCTGCTGCTGCTTCCTCCTGCCAGGACAGGGAGTGCAGGGAGTGAGGCGGCGTTCAGACACAGCACTTCCTCCATCCCCAGAAAAGGGGAACACTTGTCAGTTTCTGAAGGTAGAAAATGAAATAACCTGCAAACACGGGAGGAAGGTTTTATAGCACTTATGACAGAAGGTGAGATTCAACCTCACAATCTAATTTCAGCCCTGGCACCACTTGTATTGAGGTCAGTATCACTCCGGGAGGGATTTGTATATTTTTTGCAATCTGATTGCTGTAGCATTAAATTGCACTAAATTTCATCCCCCTTGTAAGCTGCTTCCAGGACAGTAACTTAGTCAGCTGATGGGGAAAGCCACTTTTCATGGCTGTTTTTCTTTACACATAGAGATATTCAGGTTCATAATCAGAAGGATTTTACTCTGCAAATTCTGGAATAAAGAAGACTTTTTTCCACACCTATACTCTGGCTGATATTCCACTGTGTAGTCATGTCCCATGCTGCCCTTTCCAGTGACTTCCTGGCTTGTTGGGAATGCTGTTAGCATGGCTGAGCTAAAGCCCAGGATGCCATAGGGTACCCTACCCTAACCAGGGCACTCAGATCTCCTGAATGTTACCATGTGCAGCAAATCCAAGCACCGACCTTGAAGAAAAATGCATCCAATGTCTGAAAAAAGCAATGAACCCTCAAAATTCATGTGCTAAACTCCAGAAATTTACAGAAAAGATTTTGCTGTGTGTGCTTTCTTTCAGGTCCACTAGAAAGTTTTTGTACATGTATTGGTATCTATGTGATATGGTTCAGGCAGAGCATGGCTTGTATTTAGCATCATATTTAAATCTGGGCTTGCTAGAGTAATGGAAAGTATTTTAGACACACCACATAAAGAAGGTGAATAAATACATAAGAGCATAACTTGTCAACAGTTGCATTGACTCATTTCTTGTTTCTTTCTAATAAATTACATATTGGGTGCATAATCTCTGCATAACTTTGTCTTCCCTCATTTGTTTGGAGTCAGACTTGCTCTTTGGATAGCAGCTACTATTATGAGAGCACATTTGTTGTAAACCTGAGGAGGCAGAAGCTGCCGAGATAATCTATTAATTTTTATTGTCTATTTGTGGGTGTTGCCTAGGGAATTTTTTTGCAGAAATAAATGTAACTTGAATTAAAGTGAAGTATTTTTGGCTGAGCTGTGCTCTGGCTGGGTGTACAGGGCTCTAGGCAATTGAGAGTGCTCTTTCTGAAAGTGTTTTAATAGTAAGAGAGGAATAAGTATTTGGACAAGTGGTGGAAAACTAAAGCCTTTCTTTCTATACTGTGAAGATTTTGAATAGTACTTGTCAATAAAGCAACTCCTATTGTAATTGTACCGGAGACATGGGCCTCCACCCCGAAAAAGCTGTCTCAGAGATACTAACCTCATTAAAATATGAATGAAAAGGCAGCCATCATTGTAATGAGAGAAAACCATTTACTCAGCAACAAACTTTATCTGCTATCTTTTGTAAAAATATAAACATGATATCCCGCAGATTTTTCATTACATTTGACGAGGAGGTTGAAGAACACATGATTTTCTTTTTCTCTTAATTTTCATGTAAGTTACAAAATCTAATTCTTCATTCTTTGCTTTTTCCACTGAGCATTTCAAAATTGGAAGCACCTTCAAATGATTCAAAATCTTTAAAACGGGCAAACAAAAAAAGAGGGCTTTGTTTATTTGAGGCTTTTTTTTTTTTTAATTTTCAAGAAAACTTTCACATTTATTTTCTGTTTGGGTTTTTTTTTTGTTTTGTTTTGTTTTTTTTTTTTTCCCTAG
>NDXB01010194.1:46902-58493 GCA_002631895.1 Agapornis roseicollis
TTTTTTTTTTTTTCCCTAGAATATCTCATCCAATTTCAAAACAAAACAAGAGAATTCATTATGGACTACTGTGACGACACCGTAATAACAGTCAATTATAGGGTGCTCAAATGCCTGTTCATTACTATGTCTCTGTTAATCTAGTCCTAAATTTTTTGCTTGATAGATACCACAACTGGCCAAGAATACAATTGCATTACAAAGTGCAATGAAAAATATACAAATGTAACTGCAGGAAGTAGGCAGTTTCAAAATAACCAAGCTGTCGATCAAACATTTGTCAAAACAGTTAGACATATCTGGTCATTTTTTTAAATAAAATATAGACAGACTCGGAATGGATAGTATGCAAAGTTTTAGGTTTAAATAGGAACTGTTTCAATGACTTGGAAATAAGTGTTTTAAAATGTTTTGTGTAGTTTAATCACTATCTTTTCATCCACAAAAGTGTTCAAATCGGTTTTGATATTAGTTAAAAGTCAATATTTAGAAGTGAAAATTCAAACCTCCTTTGCTCTAGGCTAAAACAGGAGCAACATGAATGCTGAGCTACTCTAAAGGCTGATGGGATATATAATTAGCTATTATGTTAATTGAATCCACTGTGAGTTTGTTGTATGAGATTTCTTCATATAATATGCAAATAGCTTTGAAGGTTTAGTTTTATTAGACAATATAATTAGAAATCTTCTAAAGGAGTGAATTCTAATGAGGCATAATAAAGCTTTGTAAAATATCTGTTTGCTGGGTGAGCAGACCACCTGGGCTTAATCAATAGTAGGAACTTTATTGTGTAACGGCATATTTTAAAGAAAGTTGAAGAATTTACCTTTCTAGTTCCATTCATCACAGCTCTATTTTATTTTAGCAAGGAAGGAGATGACATTCTTGTAACAAGGAAAGAGGTGAAATTCTTGTAATCTGAGGGGAGGAAATAACTTCAAAAATAAACGATTTGAATTCTGCTCATTTAAAAGAAAATAAATAAAAAAATACCCTCTCCCAGCTGTAGCGTCAGTTACGTGCATCTCAAGACACATAAAGTGAAATGTTACATGAGCAAAGTTAGCCATTATTCCTGCCATTAAATGCCTGCTTCAAGCAGATGTACATACTTTAGCTTCTGTAGTGTAACTAATCAGCGTAACTTCACTTTTAGTAAGATAGCCCAACATGTTAATATGTGGAATTAAGCACTCTCTTCTAAAGGAAGAAATTCACACCAGGGTATTCCAGAGCCAGTCCCAAATTCCACAATTGCATTCCACTTACTCTAAGACCACCACCAAAGACAGAGTTTAAACTATTTTAGCTAATGCTAGAATGCCAAAAATGCGTAATCTCCTGTTTAATTCGCCTTGTTCGCACTTTAGATTATTCCAAAGCTGCACAATTCAGTCTTAATATTAACCAAAAATAGTAAAGACAGGATTTGCACTAGTGTAGCATTCAGAGACGGGTATTTCCTCCTCCCACCCCTCCCCAACAATAACCAGCAGCAATTTGTTAAGATAAAAACAGAAGCCCTGATTCAAGCAGTAGATCTAACTGGACCAAAATGAAACGTTATCACAGGAAGTGTCCTGCCAGCCCCACAGGGGAGGAGACACAGAAGACAACCCCAGAAAAGAGCCAGGCAAGGTGTCCATGTAGATAGGCTGAGCCTACCTATAAAGAAGGTGTTTAATTTCTTTATGCCGTATGCAAACACTTCTGGCCCTGCACTTCACAGAAATGCTCCACGGGATGCCAAAAATCTGACAAACCTCTGCTGAACAAAGGTGGAGAACATATTGTTGTGAATATAGTATAGACTTATCATGCCTCATATAGTGTATTATACAACTGTCATACCTAGGTCTGGGTGAAGACCTGGCTGGTACAAGTAGCCATTCATTAACACTTTTCTGATCCATACATGTAAGATCTGCAGCTTCAAGTGCTTGTTCCTCTGAATAATGAGGAACTCAGAGTGGCAGAAAAGGGTAACATTATAAACATCATTTTCAGCTAAAAAAGACCCCACTGGATTTGTTTTCCCAAGTTCTGGTTTAAGTCTTTCAGAAATTGTTTGTGATCTTTTGGGAACTCCTTCCCCCCAGCCCCTTTCCACGCTACCACCCCCCAACCCCCCCATTTGAGGAAACAAATAGTCAGTCAAAACCAACCTTCCTCCCCAGATGTGAACTTCATTCACGCTCTGTTTTTTTATTTCTTCCTTAGATTCAAAGAGTTTGGAGAAGGTTGCCTGGAGCTGCCTTCAGAAATCAGGACCGTGCCCTGGAGAATTAGTGTCAGAAGAGGATGTTACCTGTTTGCCTTGCCTGCTGTCCTCCCCTTAACCCCTAAGGGAACAAAACCAGGCTGATTCTGCCTAATGTTAATTAAATCACTCTGTTAATTAGAAATAAGGTGCTTTAGCAACAAGCAAACAAAGGGTCCTATTCCTGCTTTGCTCTGCAAGATGGACTCAGATGTGTTTAAACTCTGACCAGATGAACAGCAAAAGAGGCTGTGGAGAAACCCATGTGCTTTGATCATCCTTTCCCACCCCTTTCCCCAGGCGAAATGAGCCCTTCTAATGAAGGGCTGCCTGCAAGGGACACTGGATGCCGTTAAGAAAGGCTGACTAGGCAGAGAAACTGGAAACAACTCAGGTATGGGACCAAATCCCCAGCAAAGGAGGGAAAGAAATATATATAAAAAAGTTTGATAGTCTGCTGTGCTGGAGAAGGTTGAAGGAGGTTCCATGGCCATAACTGTGCTAGCGGACTCAACAGGCACTGAAACACAACTATGTGTTGCTGTTGGGCTTAGGCCAGCTCCTTGGTGGGGATAGCTGAGGAGGCCTGTGGGATAAAGGAATGAGGAGGACAGGGTAGAGATGAACATGCCACCTTGGAGTGTGTGGATGGACGTCACCCTTTACTGGGAGGCCTCAGTGCTGGAGAGCACATTGTGGATTTTCACTGAGGAAAACTGAGCTAAGATGAAATGGTATGGGATCCAGATCTGAGCTGACTAGTGGTGCATCACTGGAGCCACCAGTTCTCAGCCAGAGGGTGATGCTCTCCACTGATGCCAATGTGCCACCTCCACCCCAGGGGTGATACCCTGCACCTTCTGAACCTCTTTATACAACCCTGTGAGCAGGTGAGTCAGAAAGGTTGCTACTCCTTGGAGCTCAAAATAAAACAGCATGTTCTTCTCCTTGCTCTATTAAAATCATAATTTTAAAGCAGCAACATGGCTGTCAGGGGACAGGCTGTGACTGCAGCGCAGGAAATAACACTGATAAAAGGAAACCCCGCTGGAAATTTTTAACTAGTCTTATACATGACAGTAGATAAAATTTCCTAATCCATGGACATTTCTATGCTTCATAGATTTCCTTGCTAAAAGCTCAGAATTTCTCAGGCTCCTCTGTCCCCCTTCCCCAGCACTCTATGCTCAGAAAGGCAGGTCTGCAGCCTCTCCCAAAGCTTTCTAGAGAAATCCAGCCCATCCTCTGCAGCACTAAACCTGCACCAGAGGTATTGCATGAGCCTCCATCCACTGCTGCTACTTGCACGCTCCCAGGGCAAGTAAAGGGTGGCAGGTTTCAGCTACTTGATTGCAGCCTTCTAAGACCACCTATAGACTTAAGCCTGTTAAATTAACCCTAATACCTTCATTATTCCTCTGCTGGATGGCAACCATCTGGCCATGACTTCGTGTTGTAGTTAACCTAGGCTCCTGCTTAAATTTCAGCTGAAATCCCTCGGTTTTGCCCACACTGTCACAGCACTGACTGAGGCTGGGACAGGTTTAAGCTGGTCTAAGTCTCTCCAGCATCAGTAGGAATGTGGGGTGATGAACCCCATCCCAGCTTACCCCAGAGTCTAAGCTACCAACTCTGCCAAGTTTACAGTGAAGATACTGGCAAATCACTTATCCTCTGGCTTTCCTCTGGTGGCCAAGCTCATCCACCCATGAGCATAAAGGGCCAGGAAAACAGGCCTCCACATAAATGATGGTTCCTACATACTTTTATCCTGTCTTTTCTCTTTGTTTGGGGATGCAGTTAAAGTGGTTTAATTTTCACTTAAAATAGCCTCTAACATGACATTAGTAGCATGGATGCTGCCTACGCTAGAGCTCTGACAGCCCTCCATTTCTCCTTAGGAGCTGAATTTTGTGCCTCCTCTGCCTACTCCATAACTACTCACTCCACATGTGTCTGAAACTACTTATGCACCCCTGTTCCCTGGCACACGGCCACTTCTCATGGCACCACTTACTGAGCTCTCCCCTATGACAAGGGTGTTTCTGTCCTCAAAATCCCATGTAACCATCCCCACTTGTGCAAGGAACGATTGAATACATCACACAGTCCTTGTGGACAGCACCTTAGTGTGACATTGCCTGTCCTCAGTCAACAGCAAGAAGCATTTTTGCCTTTCTTATTCCTGGACAGAAGGTAATGCACCCTTTCATTGCCTGAGAAAGCTCTTTCCACCTCTGTTAACCCATCCTAGCCCAGTGACGCAAAGCCTTTTGAGGAGAGTACTGTAAATAAGCAGACAGAAAGAAAAAGGCTTGCTAACAAAAAGCAGCTCTGGTTGGACTGCCATGTAATTTTACCACACAGTTTCTGTTTAATTTCTTAATAGAGCTTTCAGTTGCGTGCTGCATTGATTTTTGAATGTCCAGGAATCAAGACGTGAGCAAGGGTTTTTGTTCAAAGCTATTGCTGGGTCACAAATATATAAAGCCATTGAAGAAGTATTGTCCATTTGAGGTACAGTAAGCACTTCAAAGCACTGATCCTTTGACTTTAGTGGGACATAAGCATATACTTACGTGCTTAACAATGTGTTATATATGTATGAATCTATATATGTGTTATGCTTGAAGACGGTATGTAAAGACACTGAATCCAGAAGGACCAGAAGAGCCCCACTCCAGTTTCTTAGCATAAAATTTTTGTGAGTGCATCAGTCCTGAGAAAGAACCTCCAAGAGCGGTTTAAGGCTACCTGAATGATGGATCAGGAACAGATGAGCTCTGCACAGAGAAAGTTGGCTGCCTATCTTACACCACGTTTTCTATCACCATGCACAGTCCTAGCCTACACCTTGTATCCCTGTCCAAAACTGTGCAAAACTAGGGAGAGCAGGGTGCTTGTTCCAGCTTCATGACCCTGCTCCTCCCTCCTACTAGGGACAGTTGTAACACAAAGCTGGGATGCCTTGGAAATGGAAAAGGAGCATAAAAGCGATGGATCTCCCCACTGCTGCTTTTTGAGCCCAACAAGCATCGCCAGCATCCTAGTGGCAGCTAGCAAGGCTCTTCAGTCAGTCCAAACAAAAACAAGGACGTTTAGCCTTTGTGAGAGGTATTCCAGGAATGCTGAAGTTTTAATGACTTTTTTTAATTTTATTTTTGCTCTTTTTTTCTCAAAAAAAAAAAAAAGTGCTGCAAGCATTTAGAGCTGCCCTCAAACACATCTACCCACATACCCACCAAGAGGAAGCCAGCAGAAATTCATAACCTCACCTATGAGCAATCTAAACTAAGCTTCCCTACCCAAAAAAAACTGACTCTGAGTAACTTAGCTGTGGTGAAAAGGGACCCTGTTGATAAATAAACACCACCAACTAATTCTGTGCAGACTTACCAGCTATCACTTACCAGAGGCAAAGGGGATTATCACTCCAGCTGGCAGGAGCGGCTGCCTCTCTGCTGCACTTACAGGTACCAAAGGTCAGCTTCTTCCAGCGGCTTGTTGGGATTCCCTGTGTTTCTCCAGGGAGTTAAACCCCCATTCTGCAGAAAGCTAAGAGCTGATTTTAGTTAAACATGGAGAAATGTTTGTACACGTAGCGAAATTAACAGTAAGAACTACTTTCTGGTTTTATCTTAAGGGGATGGTTGTCCCTGAAACATCCCTTGTGTACAGCTAGTAGGACAAAACCCAAGTCTGGCTGCTTTTCTGTGCAGTGCATGAAGGTACTTGAGACAATTGAATGTTATTTAGTTAAAAGAAAAAGTTGAGGAGTTGATTTCTTATATTAAGCCTAGTTCTCTACAACTAAGCCTTTCTGATATCTAGCTTGGTTTTGAGAATGTTTTTAGGCATGGTAGATCCAAATATTCCAAGCACATGCATATTTTTATGAATTATCTGCTTTAAAGATACATTTGATAATGCCTTAGATACAGCTGTGTAACTTCTCCAGATTTGTGCAAGTGTTCATTTGTGGTTTTCTACAACAAAAATGTATACAAAATCTACACATACTAGTGTCATTTGTTCCCAAAGCAAATGCAAATTAATGGGAATGACAGCATACACAAAAACATAGTATAAACCCAGGTATACTTGCATGCCATGAGCTAAATACCCTGAGCATAAATCTGTGTCAGACACCAGGCATCTAACCCCCAAATATCTGTCCATCCCCAATTCCCCATCCCACAGTGATAGACCCCACGCGATGTGCAAGAGATGATTATGAGAGTATTACCCCACCTAGCACTGCTGAAGAAAGGCTCCCACGCTGAAGGGAGTCACAAATAATTAAATGTTTCAAAACACAATGGATATGACATGCTTTCAAAATAGCATCTATAGAATCGCTTCCACTAGGGCGACGAGCTCTCAGGAGGGAAAGCCCTTTCACTCACTTCAGTTGATTACCTGTATAAAGGGCTTAATTTCTCTGGAGCATTTCTTTTCCAAACTACCTCTTTTTACCACAGCCATTGCAGCAGGTATGCATATAACCCACGAGATGATGCTTCCCCAGGCAGAGCTATGAGGACACGGGTCCTGGCAAGATTTAATTTTTAACATGCAATTACAATCACCTTTTCCATTCCAGTTCTGCTAACCTAGACCTATTGAGAGATGTCCTTCCTTTGCACAGTTTGACAAGCAGCAGGTTCCTAAAGGATTTTGGGATCCCCTGGCTGAGAGCCAGCCTATCTCCTGGTCCCATTCAGCACCTATTTGGGAAGGAGCAAATGATCATCCTCCTTGGCCATGGTGCCACATAAATCACTTGAAGGCTAAAATTGTGCATTTCTTTTGGGGATTCCTGGACTTGTGTCCTAAACTGGTAGTGCATTCTCAACTGCATTTTAATGGGAGATACTGGATGGCCAGAGCTTTTAAAAGATTGCCTTGCCCCTTTCAGTGAAGAAAATGTTATTGGGGAATGTAACTGCAATCATCCCTTAAGAACATCTGGGCTGAATGAAAATAATTTCCTTAAAAACCAGCTCAATATGTTAAAAATCTACAAATAAATGAAATACTTCAAGAAAAAGACATGTGCCATTATAAAGCTGTGTAAAGCAGCCAGATACCTAAAACTTAAGGAAAGGCAGCACCGAACATACAAACAAAACTGGTATCAACTTCTCACATCTGTAGTGAACTGCTATTGACTTCCTTTGATCAATGGTTCGAACAACTGTCCCTCTGCCTCTGACATGCTATGGCTAATTCAGGATCCATGTCCCACTGACAGCAATAGTGCTTTCCATTTTATCTGATGGGAGCTAGATCAGGTCATTGGATACTTCTGTGCTTATTACCTTAACACGCTTTTAATTCTTCAGTAGTGTGTATTTATATCTGGACTTCCTGGGGTTTTTATGCTCTTTTAAAGGATAATTACAACATGTTAGGAAAATTCCCTGAAGTTCTATAAATATGTTCTCAGCTCTGATCTTTATTTTCTACAGATGTTTTTTATGGACTTTCATTAAGATACAATATTTTAAAAAGCATTTGCAAAGAGTGAGATTATGAAATACAAGAGTTTTGTATAGGCATGCACTGCTGAAATGTTCATGGGTTTGTGGGCTTTCCCAAGGACTTTATAGGATGGAAATATTTTTACAATGGGGATAAAGCACAGGGAGTTTCTGCAGAAACTTGGTAAATGCAGCTAGTCTTGACTTTATTGAGGGAAGCTTGCATGGTGGATGGCTATTAAAAGTAGGATGTTAATGTTCCTGTGTCCACACGGGCATGAGGCTGGTGCCAGTAGATCATCTGGGTGAGGATACACACAGGTTTTGATCCCCCTGAGTTTGAATTTGGCATTTACTGGGTGCTGATTTTTGACCTGCAAGGCTAGATCTGGCTGGCTGGCAGAAATGCCCTCTCATGGAAATCCCTGTTCCTGTCACTGTGACCTTTTTCCTCAACACCTCTCTTCAGAAAAAATGAAGATTTTGAGACACCAAGCAACTAAACAACTTAAAACTTGGATAGTGAAAGAGATAAGGAGAGAAGAACAAAAGAAGAATAATTAAGCATTGAAAATCCTATGTGAAAATGACTTCATTCTCAAGTGGGTATAAAACTAATATACGTGTGGGACATTTGAAGAGCACCAAAGGCTCATGAGATTCTGCGGTGAAATTTAGACCACAGCTAATTTTATCTCCTCTGATGGAATGGCTTTTCCCTTTATCCTTCTGTTTCCATATTTTCAGGGCAAACTCTGATTTCTCCTATTTTATTATTAAAATTATTTGGATGGGAAACATGCTTGGGAAAAAGCTGATTTTCTGTACCATCTTCATGCTGGGTCTTGTAGAGTTGGTTGCTCCATTGCTAAGATTATTTGTACTACTCAGGTGCCAGCAATCAATAGCAGTAACTTCTTAGTGCTTTGTTAGTGCCTCTTCCTTCAGGAGAGATGATGTAAACACTGCAGATTGGGATAGTAGAAGGAAAATCAATTTGCTTTGCAACAAACCACAAAATCCAGTTTTGTGGAAGTTTCCATTTAGTCTTCATGCAACAAAACCTGGGAAATCTCTTGGAGTGAGAAAGCATCTGCTTCCTTCTCAAGAAAGCCAGGCACCAGTTCTCCATACAGGAGATAGAGCGGTCCAGTAGATGGTAGGACCAGCTCTGGGTTCTAGCTCCACCACTGACCAGGTGAGTCACATAGTTAGTTTTACCTCTGCTTACCCAACCAAATGTTCAGAAACAGCAACCCTGCTTCTATATGTATGCAAGGGGCTGAGGCGGGCTTTGACCGAGTTTCTTATTTCCATTTGGACTGTTTGGAAAGCTTTGGGAAAGCAGACTGCAAGGATGCTCTGTGTCTATATTTCAGCAGAAACTTTGAGGTTGCTTCTGCTCCTTGCCAGAAAGTGCACACCAGTAAAATGGGCGTCCGCCAGAGTGGGAGATTAGAGCTGTTCACACCCTGGGGATATTGGAAGTGACAAGAATATCTAAGAAGAGCTTTAGAAGTACAGCTTATTCTCCTTACATTGCCAATCTGCCTTTTGCTAAGAGCTGCCTGGAATGGATTTCCCACTGGATTAATTAATTCTAATTATGACCTTCCATCATCTACCATAAATTGGCTTGGTGTGGACGTAGGTGAGATTTCAAATACAGGCTGCACATTAAATATACATATATATATGTATATCTGTGTGTGTGTGTGTACATACACAAGCAATTCTCCATCTGCATGGCAACTGTGCTGGATTCTGTGTGCGCATACACTACCAAAGGATATTCCTGTCTTTATTGAACAGTGAAAGCCAACCAGGCTGACAGATAGCTAGAGAGTGGCATTTTAGAAATGACCTGTACCTTCAGTAGCAGATGTTGGGATTTGGTCAGATTTCATTTTTCTTGGTTGTTTTTTAATGTAGAGCAACCCAGCCTCCGCTTTCCTCCAACTACGTCAATGTAAGTTTTGTCTCTAGGTTAATTTTCACCTCTCGGCTCTATGTTTCTTTGCTTCCAGTGTGCTCCAGGATCTCAGCAGTATCTCTCAGGGACATAGAAGCGCCTTCAAGGCTGTCCTCAGGGCCATCACAGAACACTGCTAAAAGCACCCATAACCTCCACTTCCATTACACTGCAGAACAGGAAAGATAGGGATATATACTGGAAACTGACATATAAATTAATATTAAGAATGCTGTTTAAAATAATGCAATGGGTAGGGCCCAAGGGGTGCCAAGCTAAGAAAATTATTATAAATCTTCCATCTGCAATTTGGAATGTGGAATGTGCAATGTATCTTCATCTGATTAACTCAAATTCCACATAGGACCAGAGGGATGGGGCTTCCCCAGTCTTGGTATTGCTTGCCATTGGCAGTGCAAAGAAGGCTATATTCTCCCTGCTGAAAGACATGGAGGTCTCATAGTCTCAGCAGGGAGCTCAGCCACTGCTACATCTCTTGGATGATGTGTATGGCACTATCAGAACCCAGGCTTGGCCCACTGTTTTCTTCTTTCCAGGATATGTTTCATAGAAAACTGCTTTTCATTACATATTTTGATAAAGAAGACCTAAAAAAAAAAATAAAAAAATCTCCCAAATTATCAAAACTGAAAGAAATAAAGAAGTAATTCTTCTTTTCCTGATACTCTGCTGCAAATCTTTTAGCACAACAGTTGCAGTATCAGCTACTGTTTGCAATCCATATGTGTGGAATCATATGTATTACAGTGTGGATTAAGGCAACTAAAGCCCATCTGATTTTGGTTGTCAATAAATCATATAGATCCAGAAGGACTCATAGGAATCTCAGGAATTGAAAAGCTATAGTTATTTCTTTGCTTATAACATTTCCAGTAGTTCACAGAAAGTTTAAGACGTGATGTGAAGAAAACTTGCAACTACTCTGAAAACTGTAGTTTGCATAGTTATTCTGAAAATGCTCAGAATGGGTCTGTTTCGAGAGTGACAAATCTGAATTGCAGGAAATCCCTGCAGAAAATAAGACAGGAACAGCTACTCTTTTATAAGCTTATTTTTTGAGTGAAAAATATCCTTGGCAAGATCACATCATTTTGGTGATGCTTATGAGAGCATTATATTCTTCAATAACTTTTTGCAAGATCAGAATAATGAACAAGTAAAGTTCAGAAAGACTATTTAGTTTATCTAAACTAAGGAAATACACAGCAGAACAGCTCCTTTTTAAACAGAAGGTAAACTTTTTAGTGCCTCAGCGCCACAATTCCCCCTGCAGTTTTCCTAACACAAATGCAGATTTTATCTTGACTAATTTTTGTGGGGAAAAAAAGAGTGACAAAAAAATCCGTGTTTAGGAAATGGGTGCTGCCAGGCTAAACAAGAAATACTCTCGCTGCTTCGCCCGTGTCTGTTAGTGCAGGTCAGGCCGTCGCTGGGGCATCGTTTTGGGAAAGCGTTACCCTGAAACAGTGCCTGCCCTGCAGCCCAGAGGTGTAATGGCAGTAGTGCAGTCCAGCCGCGCACAGACCAGCCTCAGAGCGCAGACCTTGGGGTGCCTTAATGAGTCCCGCTAGGTTTTGGGTGGTGCTTCACACGTCTCTGTACAAAGAAACATCACCGTTGTATAAATAGAACGGGCTTTGTTGCACAGAGCAGGCTCCTAAGGAAGCCTAATAACTCCTCTCAGTTACCTTTCTCTAAACTGCAAGAGGATGGGAATGTACATTTAAGACTTTAAGCACCTTTGTGTGAAATATTTAAATACATTAAATAAATAAATAATATTTAAATGTTGGGGTTTTTTTTCTGCCTTTTTCTATTTTTTTTTTTTTTTTTTGAGGTCACCTGCTGTTCA
>NDXB01010194.1:58613-108130 GCA_002631895.1 Agapornis roseicollis
TTTTTTGAGAGGACACCTGCTGTTCATTTTACAGATCCATGCTGCAACTGGAAGCAAAACTCCCTCCCTTTTTAATTTTCAGAGCTCATTTACCACAGGTGTAATGAATGAGCCCCTGAGATGCTCTGCTACAGCATCTCCAAATCACATCCCCACTTGTTTCACTATCCAGCACTGAAAAACCACTGAGCTCCTTGGCAGGTCTGGGAGCCTGCAGCCCGGGCAAATCCCAGGGCTGGCACACTGCAGTGGGGACTGTGAAAAGCCTTCATTGATCCCAGCACAACGCGCTGCTGTTTCACCCCTTATTGTCTCTCACACTTGCAACTTGCCATCTAGGCATTTCCTGCTGCTGTTATGAGACGCTTCGATGGCTGCACAAGTCATTTTTCCAGTCTTTTATAACAGAGTAATTCCTTTATTTGATTGCAAGAGCGAGATCTGCCCTGCCGGATATTTTTGCGGCTGAAAAACCAACGCAATCAAATCAGGCAGATGCAGCATATAGGAAATAAGGACTTCATGCCAGAGATGACACTTCAAATCACATGCCATTTTAGACACAGGAAATGAAAATCCCAAAGAGCCTCAGAAGAAATGGAAAGTCGTTTTAACATTTCGATATTTCTATATCAAAATCTTCAGGTAATAAACAATACTAGTCTTCATCAATATAGGAAGCTTAGCAGTGCCACAAGGAGACAGAGATGAGGATCCCCCGGATCCAAATCCTGTCAGCAAGAGGGAGGATAGCGGGTGGTTTATTTGCCTGGGAGACGTGTGGTGTGTGGCAGTGGCATACATCCCCCAGAAGGCAAGCAGGTAATGAGTCAAGCCTGAAGGACGGATCACACTAAAGCCGCTCTTTGCTGTGCTCTCTGCAGTGCCTTAAGCAATTATTGAACTGTCCGACTCACAAATTAGCCATAAACTAATGCTTCTAACCCAAAAAAGTCATGCTTTCCTCCACCCACTCCCAGCCTCAGCCATCTGCATTTCTTTGCACAAGGGTGCAAAGAAACCACGAATGTACAACTAACAAGTTTTGATATACACTATGGAGATAGGAAACAGCTATATTTTTGTGTATATAACCTGGAAGAGAATGTGTTTCTCTTCCCAGAGCCCAAGCAGCCCAGCTTGGGTGGCTTGCCATACCTTCTCCCCATGGAAAGCAACTGCAGCTAGTAATCAGAAGCAGAACAAAGAAGGCAGTTTGGTGATAGGGAGACAGACAACCAGCTCTTCAGAGCCACTCAGGGAGTTTAAAGCAGGTACAGGAAAGAAGTGAGCACTCTCTGACAGGGGAAGGTTGGCAGGGACCAGAGGACATGAGCTGGCCTGGTGAACTTGAACATATCTCTGCGTCAATCACTGCAGGGAATCTGAGCACTGTTGCTCCTGCAAGTAGGTGGGAACGTGGGGTCCACCACCTCTACGGAAAGGTGACTTAGCAGCCCTTCTGCCTGCTTCACTGCAGTGTAGGGACAGGCCTTCCCACAGGGCAGAGGGGCTGGAAGAGAAAGGCCACCAGGCTGAAAGCAATGGTGGAGAGTGGTAAGCAGAGTAAGCTTAATGATGTCCAGTGATAGGACAAGGGGCAATGGGTGTACACTGGACCATAGAAGGTTCCATGTGAACATCAGGAGAAACTTCTTTCCTGTGAGAGTGACAGAGCACTGGAACAGGTTGCCCAGGGGGGTTGTGGAGTTTCCTACGTTGGAGATATTCAAGGCCCGCCTGGACAAGTTCCTGTGTGATGTAATTTAGGTTACCCTGTTCTCACAGGGTTTGGACTAGATGATCTTTCAAGGTCCCTTCCAACCCTTAGGATTCTGTGATTCTGTGATCCTGCGATTACCAAGAACAGGCAACAAAGAGCTGTAATAAGAGTTTATGTAATGGTGAGGGCTCCCTTAGGAAAGAAGACAGATGTCATCATAGAAGGAAAGTGGAAGAAAAAAGCTGTGTTGAAAATACAGGAGCAGCCTCCAAAAGCTTATGGAGACCTCAGCATAACTTCACCAGTGTTGCTGCTTCTAGCAATTTCTTGTTGTACCAGAGCTTGTCATTTGGGGCACTGAAGTCCAGCTCAGTGTCATCTCATCTAGGGTGCAGTGAAGAAGATACAACTTCAAGTGCATGTCCTGACCAGGATCACGACAATGGTGGTATTAAGGAAAGACCAAACAAAGGCTAGCACGTGCTACAGCTTTGCAGATTTCAGAGCCGACTTAAGCTGATAGCTTTCCTGATACAGGTAAGCATGTCCTGCCTTGTCACTGTTTTGCCATTCCTGTATTGCATTGGGGACTGCCATAACCCTGGTTATGTGATACTGTTATGAAAGCAGATGGAATCTACTAGACCAGGCACACTGCAGAGGCACCTGAAAGGAAATTCCTGAGCTGCATTCCATGGTGCTGTGTGACAACCTTTTCAATCCTGAGTCACACACTGATTCAGTGATGCTCCGGTACAGTGGAGTCAGTCCTGTGGCTAGTCTGGGCCAAGTAAAACATAAGATGGGTCAGCTGTGAAGTTTATCAGACTAAACTCCAGATTAGACCAACATTTAAGTCAGCAGTTAGTTGATGAGTATTTCACTGTGAAGTGCTCACAGAATATCAAAGGGTCTAAGTTTCAATGCCCTGAGATTAGACAAGCACAAAGCAGAAAACCTGATTATCCTTGACAGAGGACTTCAGGGTCAGGTAACAAGGAAAAGCAATCAGTATATGGACTATATGATAAAACAGCCCAATATTCCTGGAAAACATGCCTATGCAAGAAGTTGAACAGTGTTTGTCTCTGAAAAAAAGGTAAGGATGCAGCACTGGTGGGAAAATAACTGGAAATGAACCTCATTAAAGAAACACGAGAGAGGGATGTGTTACTGGCTGGTTATAGCACTGCTGAAGGGTGTTCAGGGAAATGTCAAGAGCAAAGTTTTTCCTTTTTGTGGGCAGCCCAGTTAAGATCTGTTTGTGGAAGACTGTAAACAACAAAACTGATCAGCAAGTAAATGAGAGGTCTTTAATGCCTGCCAAGCCTCCTGGATCATTTCACTTTAAAGGCTCTAAAATGCCTAGGACTTCTGACAGATAAAAACAGAATTGGTTCATTTGCTGAATGCAAACTGAAACCTCTCAAAAACATTAAGTCCCATTGTAGGGTTAGAAAAAGAAATCCAGCTCAGAAGTCAGCCTGCAAATTTCTTCTGTGGAAGACAGAAAGCATGAGCTTCATTGCTGCAGAGCCATGTTTCATGTGCCAAGACTGAGAGCATTTTACAGCTCCAGTGAACAAACAACACTCTACCTGATGACACAGAAGGTGATGTCTGTCGAGTTTCTTAAACACCAAAGTTTGATTTAGTCCTTCAGGGAAGCTCAGGCTAGAAAATATGGAAAGCTAGGGACTGAAATGTAGCCAGAAGAAACAGAGAAGACAGTGCAGGGAGCTTACAGCAATGCTGCATGAAGAAGCAAATAAACACCTTCAGTGAGCACTGAGATTCAGGCAGATCATATTATCTTCTGTTTAAACTCTATAGATAAATTTTGAATATCTTGATAGCAAGAGTTAGAAATAAGGAAGCCATATATACAAAGGAACTCATAAAGATCCAAATATATTAGTTTACAGATCTCATCCCACTTGAAAGTAGCCAGGATTATTCTGGATGAAGACTTTATTTTTTTTATGGCAACATGTTTTTCTCCATATTCTCTGATATTGCCAGCAGTATGAGAATATCCAGTCCACACCAGAAATAGGACCATAAAGCAATTGCTTTTGAGTGGGGGTAATGCTGTTGAATTGATGGTCTAGAGGCAGCAGTCCTTATGGAGAACTGGAACAAGCTACAGACTGGAACAACAAATGGAGAATTACATGGAAGACTTGTACTATGTCTGCAGATTAGGGAATTAATTTTATGCCAAGTGTCCAGTTTACTTTGGCTTTGGAACAAATAAAGTTGCAGTGTGCAAAGAAAATACTGGAACCTGGAAGCCTAGAAATATAGCTCTACTTGTAACATCCAGTTCCATAATTTCATAAAGTATACATCCTTGCCCTGAACAGATGGGTCTGTCTAGAATAAAAGCAAGACCTTTCCATTCTTGCCCCCATTCTTGAATAGGGGAATACACTGCTAGCTGTGTGGAAGTTAAATATCTCTGCTTGATTCAGATTTTTCACAAAAGGATCTAGTAAATGGGGGTGCTGCATAAAATGCAAATATACTTTCTGAGGAAGGGGAAGGGGGGCTTGACAGCACAGCCTTTCTGGAAAGTCTTCCAGCAGAGGATTAGGAGCTATGGATAGTATTTCCATAAGCCCTGGGTTTTGGCCTAACTATGACTCCCAGGGAAGATGATGGCAAATCTGCCATTGTATCCAAGAGGAACAGACTTGAAACAGTGCTGAGCAAACTGAAGATCCCAGCCTCTGACTCAGTAGTGTAAATATTTTGCCCTTATAAACAGAGATTAGTAAATCCAGGGATGTTATTCAAAACACCGTTTGGTAGCTGCTTCACTGAGCAGTGTCCATACACACAGAGCATACTTATCTCCCATGATTTTAGAAACTGCTTCGTGCCGTTAAGGAACAAGGACATAAATCACAAAAGCGACTGCAGTCAGTGTCATAGCGGGTAATCTCAGCACAAAGGAGACAATTGGGTCACAGATTTATTATTCCCTTTGCACCCCTTATGATGCTCCCACCCAAGGAAGGATGCATGGCTGTGAGGATGGGTGCTAGGAAATACAAATGCTGCTGCTGGTGTAAGTGCTTGATTCTGTATGAAAGCTGGTAGTGCTGGTCTCTCATGTTGTCAATGTGCTGCTTTTAATGAGAACGGAAAAGAGCTGTGGGAAAAAAAGTAAATCTCTGTTCACGTTCAAAGTCAGAAATATTGTTGTGTATAGAGTGAATTTAATCCACTCTGAAGAAAAGTCCCTGGCTGAAAAGGTATCCAATAAAGATGTTCAGATCTGCTTAACTGAGTTGGAGAGTGGATTTTCTGTAGTTGTCTATCCAATACGTGCAGCAAAGTTCAGCAGACGAGTGCAATGTATCTTACCTTGTAGCTATACTTAGATATCCACAGACACTGTTACCCACAAAATGCTTCATGCACTCAGTGCTCAAGGAGGCAGTGGGAATTCAGACTGACATTTTTGGCAGTCAGGAAAATATACTTGTGCTTTCCTGAAACACTTTGTTTGAGTAAGGCAGCCTACAGATCCATACCAATCTTCATCCAGGTACTCTGCCTTAGCTAGGAAATTCTCCTGCCTTATTACTGAAGGTTGGAATTGATAATTAGTTAAAACAATCTATTGATCTTAAATGAATTATATATAGTTTTATATATTGAGAGTTATCAAGACTCCGTACCCAGCTAAAAAATGCAATAAGGGGCCTTTGTCAAAGAATTATGTTCAGAGAATGTCCCTGAATAGAAATTCATGTGTGAGAACACTCTACTTATCTCTGAAAAAGAAAAGCAGAGGTCAGCTGGCATGGTAAGGTAAGCTGTAAAACACTGTTGCAAAGTTGAGGTCTGAAACATGGTGGGGGAAGAACCAGAACTATTTGTATAACAACAGTTCCCACACTTGGGGCTTTTTCCTCAAACAACCTTGTAACATTGCGGTATGCAGAATTGACATTTTGCTTAAATATTTTGCTCCTGCTCCAAGAGCTGACCCTACAGTTACATTTAACCAGCCCAGAGTATTAGCCAAAGAACAACCTTTCATGTCACACACTGGATTAAATCCTGTTCATTGACTTGACTTAGTGTCCGAGACAGCATTAAGAAGTCCATTCGTCTCTACACTTTGGTCTGACAGACACTGCTTCAATGAGTTTTTACAGCAGAGAACTTGTGTTGGGAAAAAAAACCCAAGAAGCCAAAGATCCAGAGCAAAGACACTTGGCTGGGGAGAAATCATCAGAAAACCCAAATGACAGAAAGGGATAAACTAGACTACTAGAGGATGTTGGTTTTTCTATATGCTGTACAGCTTTGGAAAGCAGTGGGAAAGTGGCAAGGCATTAAATTGAGAAACAGCCTGAGCTTATTCATCTTAGGTCTTGATAGACACAGAGGAAGTCTGCCACCAGTCCACCAAAATGAATTATAGGAGATGGGACAGCTCCCTGCTTTGATTTGTTTTAATGGAAGCCTCAGTGATATCTGCTCTTGGCAGCAGTGCATAGTGGCAGTGTACCTGGAAAAGGAGACACCTCTCCACTTAAAACTGAGAAGTTGGTATGTCTGAGCTGGGCTGAGCTAACCCTGTTCCTCTTATTTGGCTTGTGCCCTCCCCATCAGACCTGCTGACACAAACAGACCAGGAGAGCCTGTCACCCTCAGACATGCCCCATGAATCACTGCTCTGGCTGCTGGAGCCACCATTCATGAATCCATGGAGTGTTCTATTTTTTCTGGAGATAAACTCCAGATTTCGAGCTGGGACTTGAAATGATAACCACAGCTGGCGTCAATATCACAGGCACACCTATATCAACAAGTGTGATACTCCACTTGAACTTCACACTAGGGAGAAAAGATGAGGAAACTTCTTCCAGTCACATCTGCTGGCAGAGAGCAAGAAGAAGAGATGACAGGACAGCCCTCACACGAGTAGGAGGCCAGCATCCACCACAGGTTTCCATGAGAACTGTATTTCTATTTCACTATGGCTACTTGTTTGCCTGTATTGTCATCACAGCCTTGTGTCAGCTGTCTTCTGAGGTGATGCTTTGCATCCAATTCTGTTAATCTTCAGGTGCAGTTAATTTCCTTGGCTCTGTCTGCCTGCATTTACAGTGAATTCAGGATCCTCCAGAAACAAGTATCTTGGTGCTTGCTCCAGCAGCTCTTTGAGTCAAAAACCTTGATTAAAAAACCCAATCATAATAACTGTCTAACAAATTCCTCTTCCTTAAACCAGTGTTAATGCTACTGTGAGCCAGAAAGAAAAGCATTTGTCAGATCTAATAGTAATGATCAGACATCAGGGGAACAGGGAAAAGTCACCCTCCAGATCCAGCATGGAAGAACCATCTGCAGGACCATGTAACAGGAATGTTGAAACCAGCCTCCTTTGGGAACAGAGTCAGATATGGAGTCCTGCTCTATTGGTTCCTCATTGACACAGCTGGAAATTGGACAGAAGAAGGATTGTTGTGCCTCAACCCAAAGCAGCTGAAAAATGAGTTCATTCACATCCTTGCATTCCCATGGGTTGCTTGAGCACAGGACTGGCAAAGTGGTGTTGCATAATTTTAGAGAACAAACTTTCTGGACAACATTCAATGACGTTCTTCTGAATAAACTTAAAACCAGCCATTTTGCCCCAAGCTGGAAATAAAACTTGCCCCAGTGCTTGGGTGGGAGGCCAAAGTGCTTGGGACCAAGCACTGCATCTTACATCTATCCTGCATTTGACCTAATCACCAACTGCCAAGTGGTGCTCCGTTCTCTCACTGTTTAAGGACTGGCCATTTCATTATGGTTTGTACTCCTGCCAAGTGCTGTAATTTGAGGTTTTCTCTGATGTCTGATTAATCTGAGCTTTTTCTCTCTGACTTTCTGCCTCCAAAAGAATTCTCTCCATGTGCCAGCACTAGTGCCCAGTCAGAAGCACCAGTAATGGCTCGCAATCTCCTCTCTTCTTCACTGCACTGTCACTGACAGTGATGCTTTTCCTTCTGAATGGATGCTGCCACTGGAATTTCTCCTCATTGGCTCACCTTAGAAGTGAGAGGCTGAAATTCTTCCAAAATAGTTCCAGTGGCTACTCATGTCCTTCATCTCCAAGAAGCTGAGGATGTTATCCCACCTCAACATGTACGGACCATCCTCAAGAGAGGACAAAGGGTTTCCCTGCAGGTTTAGACATTCAGGGAAGAGACAGGACAGCACAGGGAAGCTGGGATAACAGAAAAGAGTGCAGGGTCTGCACTCTCCTTCACTGCAAATGCTGGTTGTCTTTTGGCCTTTGAGAGGGGGAGAGATGAGGTGGAACTACGGCTGTGGGGATAAGGTGCTGCCTCAGGCACATTTCCTCTCACCAAAACAGCAGCTGAGAGGCTGTTTGCCTCAACAGCTCATTTCTTGGTTTATTTTTTCTACCCTGAAAAAACAAACCAGAAAAAGCAAACCCAAGCACCCCAGCTCATGCTGTACTATGAGTCTGAGCCCAGCAGGCTAGCCTGGCTTGCCTCCCATAGAGGAAGCATCCCATTATGCCTAAAGATGCTTCCTTTTATCTCTGCCTAGTAGTCCCATTTTCCTTGTGAAACCTGCAGGGGAGCCAGTCACAGTGTACACTTTGGTGAGAATAGCTCTGTTGAGCAGAGAATCATTTCAAAATGTAAGTACTGCCCTGTACATGTGTTTGATAAAAGCTTGAGCTCAGATGTTCATGGCATCCTGAAGTTTTGCAGATGGAAATCCTGGCAAAGCCAATTACCACTCACCACCATGTGGCTTTGTATGATTGCTGTGGGATTTGCCTCCAGGTTTTGCTTGCTGGCAGCCAGTAGTTTGCTTAGGGGATGCAGTATCACACTGGTAAATGCACTGAAAGTATATTTCTTTTACAGTAGAAGGGCTGCAGAGGACGGGGACGCCTGGTCCTGCCTCTAGAACCTTCAGAAGCCGCTGCAACCACTGTCTCTTGGCGCAGCAAAGGCATCACAGTGTTAATGTTGTTTTGGAGAAGTAACGGTTACAAATCTTGCTGATCAATTGGCAGCAATCTAAAAGCAAATCTTGGGTTTTAATGACACCTGAGTTTGGCAAATCTGAGATGGAAAGGCAGATCTGCCTGAATTCCCCCTGGCTCCCATCTTTTGAAAGGTCTGTGAGTTGTGTTGCCTTCAGCCTGCTGGAAAAGGCACCCATGAGCAAAATACTTTCCCTGAAATATGTTTAAACTTGCTTTCTTCTGATGATCACAGTATCTCCCTTTCTGATGCTGCTATCAACACCACAGTACGTACGTACAGATGATGCTACTGAAATGTATATATGATTGACTTCAAAGTGCTGAGCAAGTGCATGTGTAATCAAGTGTGGTGAATGAGTCTGAATCAGTCTTGACTTGGCTTTCCTTGCTGGCATGGGCTGAGTGCCTAGACAAGGTTTTTATTCTCACTGCTTTCTGACATGATAGAGCTCCTCCAGCTGACTTCTTTTTTTTTTTAACCTTCTCTGACATTTAGGGCTCATCTATGCTGGGGATTTAATTCAAATTATTCGAGGATGTGAATTTAGAGAGGAATAATTATTCTTGATTAACTCCCCATGTGGACAGTCTTGTTCCAAAATAAAAGTGCTTTGTTTCAAATGGGTTTAATCGACTCCAAGAAAATCAGTAGATTGTTTTCTCCAAGAAAAAGGGAAAGGGAGGATGCAAAATAGAGAATATTTTTCCTCTTAAATTTGTTGAAAAAGGCAAGGACTTATGAGCATTATGAAAGTTTTAACTGAAAAATGCTGTATGTTATTATGTATCATTTGCACCTCTGATAAACTGCATGATATTAAAATTATTGTTCCATGAAAATAACTACACAGCAGCCAACATAATTAGACAAGCAATACAAAATCAGAGGCAGAAATGTAGGACGAAGCTCTGACTGGGAGGGCTGTTTGTGGAAAGGTTGCTCTGAGGTGTATTTTATTCTGTCCACACACTTGTATCCAGCCTGATTTGCTGGAATTAAGCCTGATTATAGATGTAACAAGCCTCACAAAAGCTTAATAATAAAAAAATTTCTCAGCTTTAGGGAGAATTTTCTGGTCAAAAAGAAGAAAACAAATGAATCCCTGAATAATCAATACTCTGCTGTGGAAAACTGGGGACCAGGATACCAAAAAATTTCCAACAACCCCAATGGTTGAAACAATGATGCTACTGATGCCTATGGTACCCAGAAGGGAGAGCTGGAGTCAGGCAAAGCTCTGGCTGTCAAGTGTCATACATGGGCTCAGGCACTGATCTGGTAACATCTACATTATTGAATTGATCTCAAGAAATCACTGTCTAAGAGTATTAAGGTATTTCTCTGGGGATAGTGCAGGATGCAGCACATACTTTAGGGTGAAGAGTGTTTAGGATGGATCTGGACACAACTTATACCTTTTGACTAGGGGGAAGAGAACTGCTCCTAGCCTTGGTGGTCACCAGCACAGACTTGCCTACCTGACCTCCTCTTTCTAAATAACTGCTCTGTTTTGGTGGCAACCCAGCCTTGCATATGAATGTCCTCCTAGAACTAAAATGTTCGCCTTTATAAAATTGTTGTCAGAAGTGGTTCATATTCTTCTGAAAAACCATCAACATCAGCAAATCAGCATCTTCTGAGTAAAAAAGAACCCCCCACCCCCCTCAAAAAAAAAAGCCCACTACAATCCATCAACCTAAAAGAGTCAAGGCTCTTATGTGAATCAGTAGATAAGAAATCTTAATCTGAAGTTTCCCAGATAGGAGCTACCAGTACTGGCCTACTGGAGAACACACAGTACAGGCTTTTCTGAGTGTGCTACTTTTGTCTGTTTGTTTGATTAATCCCAGTGTAGGATGGGTAATCTTCAAAAGACTTCTTTTTTTTCTTTCCTGGGGCAGGGAACCACTTGTCACCCAGTAGCATTTTGCAGTGAAGCAATGAGATCCAGCCTCTGGATCATAGCTCTGATCTTGAGAACACATAGGAGCCTGCTTGGATAGTGATATAATACAGAGGGCTACAGGACAACTCAGATGCATAATAGCATGCAGTGTTAGGCAGAAACAGAGCCTAGAATTGAAACTCCTGAGATTGTACCAAAAGCAGGGGTAATCTTAAAACTTCCAAAGAAGTTTTCTTCATTGTTTTTCCGTCACTGTTTTCAATATTGGGTTTCAGTGACCCCTTTTTTCTGCCAAAGTGGAAAAGCGATCAATAGACAGAGGACAATTACACCACTCTTTTAAAACATATTCTACATGGTACACATGTAGAGTAATGTTAGCAGATTGGCTGAGAAGAGAAATCCTATGTTCACATCTATGTACCCTCTATGCCCACTTCATGATCAATTATGAACACCTACTCACTCACACCATGCCAAACCTTTCCCTTCTTCTTGAAAAGCAATATCCTAATAAAATGCATTCCTTTAATTGTACAACCCATCAGACTAAAACAAATCATAGTCAAAGGCCCTAGAAAGACAAAGGAACTTATGTGTTCAAAACACTGAAGTAGCTTGAGCTTCCTAAACCTTACAGCCATGGGAGACATGTGCAGAGCATGGGCAGATATGCTTCACTGCACATCTCACCATTCTGGTCACCTTTGCCAGATCCAGAATGAGCAGGAGCCACTGCAGCCCTTCTCTAGCCCACACACCCAAGCTCTTGGTAGTAGTGGAGAGGATGGGTGCCCAGACCTTACTGTTGGATGGAAATGGGATGTGCAAACATCTGAACTCAGGAGCTCAGGAAAGGTCTCCAGTGCCACACTTTTAATATGGCATCAGTAATTTTGGGGACTTTCAGTAGAGCTTGGACTATCTGGGTCCTAAGCCATTCTGAAAATAGGACTTCAGGATGCTTTTGGAAATTTTAGTCAAGGTGAATTTATAGTAAAGCTTAAATCCACAGTTAATTACAATGAAGCAGAAATTGTTCTGAAGAGATTAGGGATGAGCTTTTGAAGGAGGCCTCTGAATTTTAAGTAACCTGTTCTCATTGAAAGTCAGTAGGATTGGGCATCTAACTCCCTTACTCACTTTTGAAGATCCAAACCAGGGTCTAAAACTGATTCTGTTACAAGCCAGACAATATTTTCTTCCTGGGAAAGCAGTCTTCTGATATCTGAAAATTAAGACAACAGAAGGCTACATTCTTTGTTTTATTCTCAAAGGCTAATACTGAAACAATATAGAAATCATTGTGAAAAATAAACTACAGCAATTTAGATATTTAGTTTTCAAATCAGTTGACAGGCATAGCAAGGAAATGTTTTTACTTCTGAAGAAATAAATGTAATAAAATACTGTTTAAATAATGCTTAAGTGATGTGATGAAAGACGGGTTCACGAACCCTCTGTTATGTTAACAATTAGCAGAGCAGGGCATGGATTTTGTTTAAGAAATGTGTACTGCTAATATTGGGGTCAACATGTGAATAAACAAGACTGGCAGTATGCACTAGAGTCAGACTTTATTAATGTATGCTTAGTTATCTGTATGGCTCTCCTTATCATAACAAGATCTACTGCAGTCAGGTCCTGTGTGTCCACATGCAGGTGTGGACACCCATTCATACTCTTGCCCACATCAAGATATCACTCGTGTACTGAAATGACTTCCTTGCTCAAAGTGCGTTAGACAAATACGTATCAGTACACTTCTGAAGCCCAACACTGACCACAGTGGCAAAGGCAGCAAGGCCTAAGAGTTGGGATGCTGACCTGAGACCACACCAAGAGCACCCGACAAGCTATCACTTCTGATATAACTAATCATGCAATGCCAGCCAAGCCACTATGCCCTCCTCTCACTTCCTCTGAGTTGTTAATCTTATTTGATCATAGTTGATCTATCACTGTTGGCCACAATGGTACCTGAATCCCAAAGCTCTCACTGACATAAGGGTCTAGGAGTTGGACTTCAGAAGACTCAGGTGTCTTGGGCAGCTTCTGATTCATTTCACCTTTTGCTGCCTTGGAAAACTGTGGCCTCTTTCCAGGTGTATCCCTGGGCAGTTTAGTCCTCAGTCCTTCTCAGTGGTAGCTTGGGAATAGACATGGAAAGCCAGGCGTGAGAATCATCATTTTGAGAAGGCCACTGCCATTTACAAAGAAGCTTTCATCTTCAATATGCTTTAAATACTCTCTTAAACCTTTTAATTTATGGACAACAATGACGGAAAAGCCCATTTTCTGAGTCAACAACAGTCCTCTGAAATATTTACCTGGCTAAACAACTGTTTCCAGAGCCTTTTCTATTTACATGTATCTAGTATGATCCCTATTTTCCATGCTGCAAACCACATAGAGTAAGCCAAGTCCTGCTTCTGAAAGTTGGTGATGTTGGAGCTGGGTGCAGCAAAATGTTGACTACTGTCAGTTCCCACCCTGGGCAATGGAACTTGAAGGTATCCAGCACCCACAAGAAGCCCATGAGTGGCAATGGACACTATGTGAACCTCCAGTGCAATGCCTCATCAGGTAATGGTCTGTCTCTAGGTAGAACATATATTCTTTCCCTTTCATTCTCTGTCTTAATAATGTGTGTAGCTCTGATTTATTTTTTATCAAGATTAACAATGGAACAATACTGCTTCAAATATTAAAAAGGCGAAGAAATGTAGGTACTGAAAAGGAAGGAAAATACCTCAATTTCAAGCCTAAAGATTACTTTGGGTCCCAGAGGAAGCAGAAGCAATTTAGTGGCTGATACCCTTAGCAAGAAAAAAGGTTGTAAGATTAAGACCAACTGCTGTTTGGATAAGTGGTTGGTAATTGCACATATCAGCAATTATGTGCTGTCATATCATTTTTCTGTTACCTTACTCCTCTCTTGCGTCCCGTCAGGGTTTACTTGGAATGACCCTACATCTACGGTCCTCTTTGGATTCACCTTCTTAATGTCATACAACAGTGCCTCGCAAGTTCAAAGAAAAAAGAAGTCATTATTACAGGAGATGCCTGGTGGAGGTGCTTCTCTTCACAGATGTAGCTAGAGGCTACTGCTATAATAACCAGGCTTCAAGGAACAGAAATAAAGAAAGGCCTCCTGAACCTGCAAAACCCTCTTTGTCCTCCAGCTTTGCAGGGGGAGAAGTGGGTGCATGGGGGGAGAGTTTTAGCAGGGTAGAGGTTTGAGAGGGCAGGAGAGGCTTGCCTCTGTGCATGGTTCAGGTGCTCTTCTGCCTGTGAAGCTGCAGCACCCAGCTCTGGGTCATGCTGGCAGGGGGTCTTGGCTGGAGACCTGAGGCTTGCTTGGTCAGGGCAGTGTACAGGTTACTATATCAAAAAGCGGAGCTTGAGTTCCCTGTATATAGGCTGCTTATAACTCCTGCCCCAACTGGGGGCACACTGGCAGGTAACAGCTGGCCACCCTTGAGCTGAACAGCGCGGCTCACTTCTGTAGCTTGCCAGAGGCTTTGCATCGCTCAGAAAGGCAAATGCCATCACAAACACCTTTTCTTTCATGGAAGTAACTGATTCCCCAATAAAGTGTCAAAAGATAACAAAGTCTGTTCCAGCTAAACTCATCTGTTCATTGCCTGAGGGAAGCCTCCAGCTTATATGGCACTGGGTGCTCCCATGGAGCAGAAAATATTTAGCTCACTAAACAGATTCAGGCAGGAGTTGTAACTGTTGCTGTCTGCAGTGTACCTACAGTATAACTAGAGAGGACAGGCAATATCTGGTTTTCAGGTATCTCAGTACAGACCTACAGTGATACCTAGGGATATAAAGGGAAGCAGGGTATTACACAGGGATCCCACCACACAAGCAGAGTGAGTCCTGTCTCTGCATCACAGTAAAGAAGCTCTGGGAAGAACCAGCAAACTGCTATGTCAGGCTCCGGGAGATGCCAAACTGCAGCCGGAGCCTTAGCAGTGACAGCAAGGTGCCACCTAACAGCTCATGGAAGAGCTAATACCCTTTGAAAAACAGATAAAAGATTCATCAGCACAAATGAAGATATGAGAGCTTGGGCTTAGACAGCCTGTAGCTCCTGCCAAGAAATTGTGTGGAAGGTAGAAATGAATTCAAAAGGTTGAGTGGGGGCCAGCAAGTCAATAACTGAATAATCCCACCCAGATAGGAAACCAAAGCATAAACAAGAGTCTCCACATACTGACGAGTTAGCACTGGTTGCACTCTGGAAAGGATCCTAAAATAACAGAGATTCCTGGAGACAGAATAAACACATCTCTCAGTTGTCATCCTGAGCAGAGGGTAATTGCCGAGATGTCTGATTGACTAGCTGCTAGAACTAAATATGTAGTTCTCTGACATGCTGTCACCTCCTTCACTGTATGTTTGAGATTTTTCAGTAAAGCACACCAGGAATCAAAGCAAATGTCCACAAGGGAAGATGCATCTCGACCCTGAACTTTAATCACTGGCAAACGGCTGAAAATGTATTTAAAAGAAGTGAAGTTACTGCATTCCCGAGAGTGACATTTAATCTCAAAATTCCCCGGGGGCTTGTACACATACAGTCCAACCCCCAGTGGAGGAACACGGAGTTGCAGCCCATGTCTGATGGCTGGAGAGCTGGCACATGGCTTTCTGAGCTCCCTGATCAGACCATGACATGGTCCTCAACAACCGCATCTGATCAACGTTTCCTTTCCTTTGGGGTGTCCTTCAGCATGTCTCTTCCCAGTTAGCACTGCTGGAAAAGAGAGAGGAGCAAAGTTCCCAAGTTAGTCTTCCTTCTAATTTTAACAGCTCTTTTACCCCAAACCTGAGCACTTGATGCCTTCTCAAAGCCATCACAAGCTTCTTGGTTAGAGACTCTTAAGTGCTGAGCAATCCTGTCTACCCTGCTCATGCTTTGCCACCTTTCTAGTCTCATTTCCAGCTGTTAAGCTCTTATTTATGTAAATGTAAGAGAACTTACCCAAAAACCTTAACACTGGAACATTAATATGAATTTTCAACACATCTTGGAAGTTGCAGGGGGTTGGATGACTGTCAACATAATATTGAATTCCAAAGGTAAAATGACCTGGCCAAACCCTATGTTGGCCCAGCTTCTGGGAACGATGATGTGCTGGTTCAGAGTTCAGTTCATAATACATATAAAAATAATATAGTAAACACAATGCAGTGTGAATTCATGGAGATAACTGTTTGTAATGTGATGCTATGCTTTAATGTGTAACAGACTTCTATAAAATAATTTACTCTGCACTCTGTGACAGCTTAGGTACTGAACTCAAACCAAAATTAACCTGGCACATCATAGATAAAAGGAAGATTTTTAAATAACAGGACTTAAAAGGTAACTATAAAAGAAAACTATCAGCAGCAGAAGGTGATTTTGAGAGAGTACCAGTTCTGAGCCCTTGGTCTTTCATACTATGCATTTGAGAAAAAAACCAAGATCATCATCTGACATCATAAAATGTCGGAAGGCCCAGACATTGGGTGTGCGATTAACAGCAAAAACATGAGTCACGGATATGGGGTAATCTGCGTCAGCCAGTGAGATACACACAGACACAAAGTTTCTCCTCAGCCAATGAGGAATGCTGAATGAGCTGCCACGCAGGCTTCGCTGGAGCCAGCAAAACGGCTAATATGAAATATGGGGAAAATGTGCAAGTGGTAGACTGGAGGAAGGAGGTCACATCACCTGCCTGTGCGGGACTGCTACAGTCCCTGCATGAAATAGCATCTGGGAGGGCAGCTCAGGACTGCCATCGTGGTGGAGCAGGACAGGCTCTGAGAAGCTCCACAGAGTCCAGGAATCATGGCACAGGGTGGAGGAAGGACAGCTGCTTCTTTCTTTCCCCTGAAAAGGGACACTGGAGGCACAGGAGAGCTCAGGCACTTGGCGAGGCTGTGGAAGCCACGCACCTCAAGTCTGGGTTGGTGGCCTAAGGACACGACTACCTTCTTTATCTCTCTGTGTTTGAGAATTCACCCTGGAGTGAACTGAATTCCAGGTCAGATCCAGCTTGTGAGGTGGGTTTGCAAACCTGTCTCCTTCCCTTGCCTCCAGCCTGTGAAGGAAAAAAGCATTTTCTAACAGAAACTTCAATGGAGCTATCACTCTGTGAGCACTGCTTATATATATATATATATATATACACGAAGCAACTTGTCTAATATATGTTCAAGATAAAAGTTTGAGATGTCAGAGAATTTTATCTGAAAAAACCCAGGCATTCATGCACAAGAGGATAACTTCAAGCCTATCTGCCTATCTACCTATCTCTACAACTCTGAGCTCTAGGTAGAGAAATCAAGCTGAAGCTAAAGCAGGCAGACACATGGAAAATGATTTCTGCAGGCAGAGAAGTACAGGTCATCCTTACAACTACTGCTGAACCGAGTTTTGGAGAGAGAAATGGCAATTACCCAGCCTGTGCCTCCTGCCCTCACTCTCACAACCTCAGGAATGAAATGATGCACTCAGCTGAGACAGCCGAACATGCCCAGGGGACTGGGATGGCACATGTCTCTGCCACAGCCAGCTCTTTCTCTAGCCATTATGACCTACTCATCTTTCTCTTTTCTTTTACTGTAGGGAGAATATTACAAGAACCTATGGAAAAACAGGATAGGAAGGTGCACACCACAGGCAGGAGGAACTCAGCCCAGGCAGAAGACCAGGTGCTTTGTCAGTGCTCCCTTGGTCTGATTTCATACCAGCAATGACTGGAAATAAGTTCAGTGATTTAAAACTAGTATAAATGAGTCCTAGCTTGGACTCACCGTGCAGCAGATGCCCTTTTTCCCCCAAATGGTATTTGTCATCATGAAACTTTGCTCACAGAGGACACAAAGCCAGAAGGCTCTCTCTATTCATTTACATATTAAAACTCAACAGATGATGAAGGGGAAGCAATTATTGCAGACAGAAATAGTAGTTCTCTTAGTTATGTTTATTAATTTTCTTTTTTTTTTTGCTCAGTAAAGTCTATGTTCAACAGAAAGCTGATTGTTTCAGATACCTTTGTAAGTGGTGCCTTACACCGTCATACACTAGTGTATAGTACGTTAACTTAAAGTGATTTAACACAGTGAAAATGAATGAGATGACATAATGCAAAGCAGATGTGTGGCAACATCTTTTGCTCCTTTCACAAGCAATGCCTGCCTACATTCCTACAGGGAGCCTTTTAGGGGGGCTGTGTGCCTCTCTGTTAGGTTGTCCACAGAGCCAAGAGCTGAGCAACACCTTGAGGCAGTGCTTACGTGAAGGGTGCTGCTCTCCTGCCCTGTGCAAACAGAAGTTCACCTCTGTCCTAGCAGCAAAGTTGGCCACTGTAGTGGCCATTTTCTTTTCATTTTCTTTGTGACTGCTAATGGGATGGGTGCTCTCTCTCATCCAAAGCCCCCTGCTCAGAAGAGGGATCCTGGAGATGATATTTTAAACTTTCATTTTACCTTCACCTGTCATTTGGATTTTTTTTTTTCTCTCTCCCACATTTCACATTAACTGCATTCAACTTACAGGGAGTATCAGAAAATATTACCTTAGCTTGAGAATAGATTTGCTCTCAAGTGACATCTTCCAATACTACTGATTTATACCCTTTTCCTGCATTGATCTGTTGGGAGCTTTCATAAGCTATATCTGACATAAACACTGTATTATTCTGTATTGCATTATACCCTAGAAATCCACTCAAATCCCTTTGCTCCTCAAATTACAGCAATATGCATTACAGTGTCCTGATTTCCTTCTATTCTTGCATTTGCATTGTATCATGCTCTAGATTACTCATGTATATATTGGCATAAGCATCTCCCTGTTCACTTAAGAATATTGCCTTTAATCTTCATGATACCTTGAAGCATACAACACCTTGGCCCCAAGGGACATGTGGAGACATATAGTTTCCACAGTGGCTGAATATCTGTGAAGTTATTTAAAGCAAATGTCATGTTGTTCAGAAGCCCAAGTCGTGTTCCAGGTGATCCCATGGACACCCACGGTGTGCCCCTGGTCTCACTGCTCCACACAACATGTGAGGTTTGTCTGCCACACTACAGATGACCATGATTTTGGGAAGAGACTTCTCTTCTCCTCCTGCCATAGTGGCACAGGATGCAGATCTGCAGCCAAAAGGTTTTAGTCATGTGGCTGTTCTGGGGTGCTTGAGCTTCTCAGTAGTTTAAACATGGAATTCAATCACCTGCCATCAGCTTTTTGATGGCAGAAATAGAATGGCAGCTCTAGGTTCCACTTTCTCTGCAAGAGACCAGGTGGATTCGTGATATTGTTCTCACTTTCAGCATCTTCTGAGCATCAGAATGATCCACTATACCTTACACAGAGCAGCAAACAACCCACAATACCAAGGGAGGCCCAGCAGCGTATGCAAGCTGTGACATATTGCAGTGAGCACATGCACTATGGGTTTTTGGTCAAGTGTCATCAAAAAACTTGAATATCAACTGTGGTACTTGAGAGGAGCCTTTGTATAAGGCAGAGCAGAAGCTGAAGATGGTTTGGCAAGAAAGCCATTGTCATTCGCAGTTGTAGGGGAAGTGTGTCTGCAGCTCCCATGTCAGAATGGGAAACCTCTTTCTCCACCCGTTTTTAGGCAATGCCCTCATGCAGAGCCACTCCACATAACTCCAATCACAGCCAGTAACACAGAACTCTCCCTGGAGGACAGTCCAGCATCACTGATGTACCCAGGAGGACACCATCTCTTGCAATCTCCCACAAAAAGCCTCTCCGTAGCCTGTTTACATACAAAAGCAAAAGAAGGTATTGCTGCTAAACCCCAAAATCTTATATGTAACCCACTGGGAAAGGAGCAAAAATGACAGACAGAAAGATAGAGGGCTAACAAAGCCAGTCATGTTGTGCCTATCAAAGCAAGGAAAATACCACTGCATATTCATTAAGATTTGTTCAAAAGTTCAGCAAATTCCCTCCAGTAATACAATGTGTGATAATTCAATTTATTTATGTTTTTAAGGCATGAAGACTAGCTTTAATTTCCCTCAACTGTGCTTCTATTATTATTAATCCACTTATCTTCTAAAAAGATCATCTAAACTACACTTCTATAGGGAATGTGATCTTTGGCCATGTAGGGCTTTGCAATTATCCAGTTCTGAATGAACTTGTTGTGAAAACATTTTTTAAGTCTAATGAAAACATTAGATCAATTCCTCGCAGTGATAGTTGTCATTAAATCAATAGTGTGTGAAAGTCCATTATACTGATATTTGACACGAACTGCCGAAGGTCTGCTAACAATGAAACCATACTGAAGTGTGTCCTCTGCTAAGCATATTTTATACCAGATAAAAATCTGTTAAGTCTACAGTAACTGAAACTTTTCTTCTTTAACTAAAATAAACAGAGATGTGAAATGTTGCTGTAACTCACGCAAGGACCACCATGATCACACAGGTTTTGGTGCCAATCTTTTTATCACACCTTTATCACAGCTGTGCTCTCAAATCAGTTTGAAAAGCTTTTTTTGTTTGTTTATCTGTATGGCTTACCAAGCATGGGCAGAGATTTCACAATGAAGTTCTGCTGAGTATGGAGGACCTGATCCTATCCCCTGTCAAAGCAATGGCACTGTCACTGACTTCAGCAGAAGTTAGGTTGTTCCTCGAGTCCCTGGAAAAGGAAAGGTCTTCCCGAGGAGGAACAGTACCTCTGCATCACAGCGGAACTGCTTGCAGGAGCAAGAAACACAGCCAGATTCATTTCCCCATGGAGAAGAGCAGTTTCTTTGTGTATGACATTATATTGCAAATGGGAAAGATGAAAGACCTCTGGATCTGTGTTCCTTAAAAATTTTTCCAGCCACCTGCAAACTCAGTTTCTACTCCCACCATGGGTGCTTCAGAAACAGTATCTCTATCCATGCAATCCTGCAAGAGTGTGATGCCTGGTGTATGCAATGTATGATGGGATTTTTAGCAGGAGAGAAACATAAAACTTGAGAAAATGACTAGTGAAAAGACTTAAGTCCAGAAAAGAGCCATTCAACACGCTATTTCTGATGTTTTATAAACCTAACAGTTTTTCAGTAGCAGTCCGTAACATCTGCTCACAGCAAAGGAGCTGTGAGCTCACAAGTGTGAGGAAATAATGGTCTATGCCAGACATAGACAATTTCCTTGCTGAAAAGACCACTTAGAATAGTTAAAGTAACTTATTTGAAAGATGTTAAAGATTTGCTAGGGGGTGGGCAGAGGACCAGGGAAACTTTTCATCAATTTTTGGAAATCTTGTTCCTCAGGGACGGCATTTTTTCATACACAAATGAGCTAATTGATGGGAAAAAATCACCTGAGACATTCTCTGAGACAATGACTTCTGTAATTCTTGTGGTGGAAAATCCCAACCAGAGCAGAAGTAGAGCGAGGACCCACGCAGAGCAGGGTCCTGCCCTGCGCTAGGGCTCCCACTAACGGCAGCAAGTGAAAGCTCGGTCCTTCCCAACAGGGCAGAGAGAGCAGATACAAAATGCAAAATGCTCTTCATCCCGTTTTGGTGTTTGATTTTTAAAACGCCTAAAATTACAGTTAAAAACCAGATTTTCCTGAATTGTTTTTACAGTCACAATATGAGTTTAACAGAAAATATTCTGAATATCTCGTCTTCAGACATCCACTTGTAAATCTACATCGTTGTTACAGCCAAGGTAGTGATACCCAGGGTGTGATTGCCATTGATGGTCTGATCTATTTCAAGCATGGGATGAATCATGATCCCAATTTTGCTGCTGACTTCTGCCTTGCCTGTACATGGAGCTGGGGCAACCGGCTCAGACATGTGGTGGAAATTGTCTTGGTGTGATTGCAAGGAGAAGCCATGCAGAAAACAAAGCCCTTGCACTCAGGCAGCAAGGGTGATGCTGCTTGAAGCAAGACATTATGTAGGACTCTGCTGAATCAGGGAATCAGCGCCATGGGACAGAGCTTCTTGTTTATGGTTGAGGAGAGCTTAAACGCCCTTCACTCTCAGTCTTTAGATTTTGGTCAGGTCTATTCTCTAGTACTGTTACAAAGGGGGAAAAGCCCAAAAACATCAGGTGAGAACTGGTAACTGTGGAAGATGGTGGACAAATATGTTTGGTTTACATTTTGTTTCTGAGCGTGATGGATATTATGAAAACAGCTGAGTAATTTTCCATTGGCAACACTGCAGAGATATTTCCCCACAATCAGATGCAGAGACCAGGTGCAGGCTGTCCTTGGGTCCCACTTCTAAATCTCAGATACATTTTTATAAGGCCTCTGACTCAAGGAATAAACATGAGAGGATTACAGCTAATCAGATAAGTATGTCTTTATTTAACTGTAACATCAAAAATTAAGCTTGCAGTATGTTCTTAAGAGATAGAGCCCTCAATCTAAAGCAAAGATTTTTCTGAAAGACTTTTTTCCTTTTAATTAAATTGTGTTGATTTTGTTTGACATTTGATTTCAAGAAAACCACCTGTGTTTCTCCTTCACCACCAATCTCAAATGCGTGTGCAACATGTCACAGCCAAAAGGCTACCCCACTCCTCATGAAGGCTGCTGTATTTTAGCTTCTCTGTGGCTCATACAGATCTACAGATCAGCCACTTAAACATTTCCCAGTGAAGATCCAGATTTCCATACAGTGCAGCAGAGTGCTGTGCAAGCAGCATACTATGCATTCAGCACGTACATGAGTGCAGGGAATGTAAACCTGCTGACAGAAGACAGGCTTTCCTCACACTGAGGGACAAGTTACATTGGGATAAGCAACACAGCAAATACCACACAAATACCAATGAAGAGGTTTTGTCCAGCTTGCTCCCTGCACTAGTCTGTGATGGGGCCAGACCAGCACCTAACTGGTGCAGTCAACAGTGGGAGGTTGAAGCAAAGTCATACTGCTTCTTTTCAGCAGCCTGTCCATATTGCAATGCGTTTTATATTGCAGCTCCATGAATGAAGTTTCAGCCTTAGATCTTCGCTGGGTCTGTCCTCCGATCTGGCTCATCGTGTGGCTGCAGCATGTATCCATGACTGTGGCACAATGGCAGAGGTGGGAAAGGCAGAGCTCCCCCTCTTGATGGCAATGCTCCTTGCAGGACTACAGTGATGGCCTTTGGGACCTCTTCATGTTCAAAACTGCACGCATAAATAGAGAGTCCAAGAAGGAACTTACAGAGATATTGCATATAGTTCTTTGGAGATGAGATCTGATCTACAAGACCATAAAAGAACTAAAAAATTGATACTGTTCTATACAGAACTACACAAATATATTAAGGCTGCAAATCAGGATTTTAGAAGTCAGAAAAAGCCTGCCTTAGCATCTGCTGGGAAACTGCCCTGTGTCCACTGAATTCCCCCCTCGTTTGTTACTGAAACTGGAAGCTGCCTAGTGAATGAGGCAGGAAATTTGAGGAGGAGGAAGGAGACATGGGAAAGGCAGCTGAATGGTGTCCTGGGGAACTGGTTGCTGTCTCTGTCCCCGCTGAAGTTTCTCTGAGATACTGCCAAGTCATCCAAACCATACATGGAAAGCTTTGTCTTGGTAATTGTGTGGGGGTTTGTTTTTTGAATGCATAAACTAATGCCCCAAGTTCTGATTCACAAAACTGCTGAGCACTCCTTGCTGTGAAAGAAAACAAGGGCACTGTCCTTCCAGTGCATAAAGTGCTAGAGAACGTGAAGTGTTCAGAAAAAATCAGGTCATTAGGCATGCAAATTGGGTCATCAAAATTAGTGGATCTTTTTGACATTAATCTCTCTAGACTTCTTCCTGGGAAAACAGGGAGATCCCATACCCTACAGGAGAGTTGTGAACTAAATTAATTTAATGTTTGTTTCCCCAGCAGCTCCCGCTCCATCTGATGCTGATGCTATTTGCATGGCAGGTGGGCTGTTTCAGTCCCCTCTTTGCTCTCTGCAATCACAGAGGACATGGTCAAGGTATGGATTGCTGCCATGCTAGTACAGAGCCTTCCCAGCCCTGTGCAGATATGGAATAGGAGCCCTGCCCTGGCCCCTACAGCTCCTCCAGGCAACCCTGATGCTTCTGGATCCATCTAGGCTGCTGAGCACTATGATTTACAGCTCCTAGATTCTCAAATTTGGTCATATTTGAGCATTGCTTCACAAGTCCAGAGTACCATGAAGGCCAGGATAAGCTGCCCACTGCCCAGCTTTAGAGCAGTGCTCCACTAACTTCCTGAGTGTTTCCTGACAGCAAAAGCCACTTCTGAATGTGCTTGTTTCTCGAGGTGGTTCTGCTCTCCTTCCATTTAGACAAGCCCAGGTCTATTATCCCTAAAGTAAACCACTAAAACTCTTACTGCAGATGTTTAAAGTAAGCAGTTCTCAGAACAAAGAGCTTATTCAGCTTGAAAAGACTTACTACCTATGGAGAAGTACTAACGCCTTAACTCCCTGGTTCTCCAGTCCCTGGCATCTGGGGGCCGTCTCAGTCACTGCTCAGCCTGCCACCCCAAATCGTGCTGCCGGCAGAGGCAGCAGGGTGGGACCCCTCAAAACTGCTGTGCCTCCATCACCCAGGCTTTGTCAAGGGATTCAGGGAGAGAGGTATGGCTGCGTCTGAAGCCACAGCATTCAGCAGGGAGGACTTATTTCAATATGTTGTTGAAACTATCTGATGTCAGGTTATATGTCTCAGGGGGACGCGCGTTTCGTGTAGTTTGTTATGCCATCTGTTAAGAAATGCAGCCACTCGTCTCTCCGCTACACGACCACAGATGGGGAGTTTTTCCCCCTGTGTGCATTACTGTCAATATATGCCAAAGCCTTCTTAGCTGGAGCCAGGTGGAATCACCACCACGACGAGCGCGCCTGGGAAGAAGGGTGCTGCACGGGTCTTCCCAAGCACCTTGGCTCACGGTGTGCAGACGAGTTTAATGAACAAAGCCAGACTATGCTGGTGAGGTCAGGTCCCCAAAATCCCTCTGGCTTGCAGGGCACTGAGGAATGACTCCAGCAGCAGAGCCTGAGAAGGAGGTCACACAGCCCTGGTTGCAGATTTGACTCTCCTGTTGGCTGGCTGTGAATGGTGTTTGCCCCAGGTCACTATCTGGCAACAGCACCATGAACCTCAGACACAGAAAAAAATCTGAAGCCTCAACTGGTGCCTCTATGGAGATGCCACAGCTCTCAATGAAAGCTTGGTGTGTGCTTAACTAAACACTGCGTCTCCAGTGCTCCAGACTGCGAAGGAAACTGTTCTGCTGACTGACCGACTGGGTCCTTCAGGGGAAAAAGCAAACACGAAGTGAGCAGCAAGTCCCCCAACAGCTATAAGCAGCCATTGACTTAAGCATCAATAACGCTCCTTTTTTGCATGGGTGATTATCGCACCTTTTAATATTGAGCTGACACTTTTCCAGCGTGACTGGGTCCATTCCTGAGCCTGCCAGTTGTAAGTTTTAAAGGGAGGTGTTACAGAAAGGGGACTGTAACTGGAAGTTTTATTGAAAACAGGAAGATAAACAGAAAGGGGATGTTGGTTAGGAAGGGATGTTTTACAGAAAGGGGATTTCATTAGGAAGGAAAGCTTTATAGAAAGTGGACTGGAAAGCCAGCTCATTTTGATAACCTTTCACTTACCAAGCTATTTAGGAAAGGTATTTCATCCAAACAGAATAGAAACTGGTACTGCACTTATTTTCACTGGAAAGTAAATGGTCTCCCTGTTTCATGGCACTGCTCCAATCACATGGGCAGCAGCATCCAGTGGTGTCCCACAGCGCAAGCAGTGCTGCTGTCCCCCAGGAAGACCCATCAGCATCAGGAGCTGCAAAGCTGCTCCCTGGGGATGAGGACTCACTTCTGGTGCTGGTGGGCATGGCAGAAAGTCCTTCTGAAAACTGAACAAAAAAAAAGACACTTTTTTTCCACCAGTGTGAGAAAGTTCTTCCAACTCCACCCTCAGCCCCACTCCCAGCCACTGGTAGCGCTCCCTTCTACAAACTCCTTTTCAAAGCTCTGACCTAGGATGTTGCCTTGGGAGGCAGCATTTTGGGGTACCAGCAGATGTTTATGTCTATTGCTTCTTATAAAAGCCCAGCTATTCTCAGTGAACACAGCCCTTAACCAAGCCCCTCACCTCCACAAACCCCCACGGGCTCCTGCTCCCTGTGTCCACTCTGGTTGGGTTCCATGCTCTGGCAGAGGCAGGCAACGTGGTCCCGGCTCCAGATTCACCACACTGGGGGCCAGGCAACAGTCCCAGATACTACTGGGGATGGGTGGAGGGCTGGAGGTGTCATAGGCTGGTCCTGAGGTACCAAATGACCATCACTTGCTTATCCTGGAATTTTACATCTCAATGCAACTTTTGATTGACATCCAGTTTTTGCAGTGAGAAGGCAGATAGTCTATGTAACGATTTCACCAGTATACCCTGGACTTCAGGCTCTTTTCCTCCCATCTCACACTGCAGGACTGGGGCTTAATTTACCAAGTGACTTAACCAGATCAAAAAGTGAAAACACTTTAGTAAAATACTACGACTAATGAAAAAGGATCTGTATCTGAATCTTCAGGTATCTTTTCTACTTCTGCTATTAATTTATATTAATGGCAGAAATCTGTACCTAAAACAACTTCCAGCAAAACTCTGCCTGCAATGAACTCTCAGCAGGGACTGCCCACACACATTTATTTTAAGTGCCCACATATCGCACATGTGTCTCTGATGGCATGGCAGAAGACAGCTGGTAGGATCCCCCAGCTTGGGGATGTTTCAGCCACGGACCAAGCTCATCAGCACTTATGTGGAGTCCCATGTAGCTGAGATTTTCCTCCATGTCTTTTACAACTGGGAGGCTGCCAGTGCTACATCTGCCTCTACAAGTTGTGAGTCCTGTAACAAGTATTTGGGCTCCAAAAACCAGGGCCCCAGGAGAGAAAGGATTAGGCACAACCCTTAAAAAAATGAAGTCTTTGTGTTTTAATATCCACACTCATATGTCAGGCCCCGTCAAGCTTTTCACACAGTGTTTTGGGTGGGGGGCAGCCAAGAGTCATGGCACCTCGGAAGGAACTGCCGGTGGAGGGAGCATGTCCTTAGGCACCAGGAAGGGCGCAACAAAGCAGATCTTGGAGAGGAGAAACACTTGCTCCTTTCTGCACCTGTATAATTCCCCAGATGGACAACCACTAGGGCTGCCAGATTTAAAATCTGACAATACAAGATGCAGCAGCCACAGCAGCTGGAGGAAGCTGTGAGGAACTATTTTTCCATCATCTCACCAATAAGAAAAAATAGAAGAGAAGATGGAATAGAAATAGGGGGAAAAAAAAAAAAAGAAAAAAAGAAAAAAAGAAAAGGAAGAGAAAAAACTGAAGAATGGAAAGGAGAGGAATAGAAGTAACAGAAAACAGGAAAAAAGCCTCAACACTCTCAGTCCTGAAAAGGAGTAAGCTTGGAGGAAAAAAGGAATTCTGCTCTTACAAAAACTTGCACAAAAACACCAAACAAGACCCCTTGAACANAAAGAAAAGGAAGAGTAAAAACTGAAGAATGGAAAGGAGAGGAATAGAAGTAACAGAAAACAGGAAAAAAGCCTCAACACTCTCAGTCCTGAAAAGGAGTAAGCTTGGAGGAAAAAAGGAATTCTGCTCTTACAAAAACTTGCACAAAAACACCAAACAAGACCCCTTGAACAGACAAAACTGTGGCCTTAAAACTCATGATCTCCTCATTTTTTTAGGCAAATGACCAGCAATATGTCAACTTTTGTGCATCGATCCTTAGGAAACAGCACTCCCCCCGACTCCTGTCAAGAAGGACAAGGGATTAGCTCAGGCACTGAGGAGCTGACATAGTTAAACACTGCTGCTGGCAGATACAATCCAGTTTACGACTGAGGTTGTAAAAACACGCATGAAAGCAAATTCGTAAGAAAGATACTCTAATGAAGATGTATAGAAGGGTTGTAATGCTGTGTAGCCTCTTGATAGCTAAGGCCCTGATCCTGCAAATTAAGCTAAGCAGCGAAGTTAATCAGATGCATAACCATTTGCAACATCAGTGGGTTTTTTTCTTCCCCAAATGAGCTAAATTCAAAAAGCCTTGGTTTAAATTACACAAAGATATTAGCAACATCGGTTCTTTATTAGAAGCAGTTTATTCATTCAGGATGTACAGTATGGAGCAACACGCCTGGCATGGTTAGTGATGCGTGAACCTGAAGGGGAAGAAATCCCTTTGCATTCCCTTCACAGCCAAGTTGCACAACAATTCAGGCTGCTGCCTCAGCAGCCAAATGGGCAATTTTCCAAGCCTAAAAGTCAGCAACGAACCCAAGTGTTAAGGCAGCTTTGTTCTCCCTTAAAGCTGACCAGATACCCTTGGAAATCTCCCTCAAATCATTATTCTTCTTCCCCATCTTCTCCCTAACAGTGATTTTCACTAGGAGAGCACAACCATGATGTTGCATTTTCCAGCCCTCCACTCCAAAGCAAGGGGTGAAAACCTCACATGGCTTCACAGGGTCAACAGCAAACCCTTTGGTTTGTGGCAAAGCTATAAACATCCTGGTAAGGATGACAAAATTGGAGAGATGCTCCTGAGGGATGAGGAGAAATAAAAATTCAGGCTCTTGACAGCTCATCTCCTATCTCAGAGGTAAGTTTAAAGCTGTGGCAAATGTGTGTTAGCAGAAAGCATGGCAGGGTAACACTCTAGAGCCACCCTGCGCTTGTTTTCATGGCAGGGAATGAAACACTAACTCAGAGCAGCACTCCTAATTTGCACACCTCAAAGATGTCACTAAATCATCTCTTTTGTACAATGCAGGAAGGCTTGTTCAATGAGAGAGAAAAACTGTCAACAGCTGAAGAGGCAAAGGAGAGTGAGAAGCCCTCCCTGTGCACAGAGCACCTCCATGATCATAATGTAACACAATCAAGGCTAGGAGGCCAGGGTCCCTTGTTTCCTCTCAGCACACCCATTGGCACCCCCAGTGAGATTTTTTTGCATTGATGAGTTAAATGGTAACTGTTTCTCATTTTGGTAAATTTTTAGAGAGGATAACAAAGCATCCGAGCAGCATCCACCAGGTACAGACTCATGTGATATTGGTGTGAAGTGATCAGGTGCTACCTCCTTTGCAGTGAAACGTGGGTGATGTTGGGATGGGATGTTTAAGCTACAGCACAATATACAGCAATGATGTGTAAACGGGAAGAGATTGTGTAAAACATTTTAGAAATAAATTATTAAGGAAGAAATACAACACTGAGGGGAAAGAGGAAAACAAAAAGAGCAAGTGAATAAACAGCTCTTGCTTTTCTCCACCACTTTTTAAGAGGCTTAAATCATAGTGATAGAATCATAAGATCGGATAGGTTGGAAAAAAACTTTACGATCATAAAGTCCAACCATTACCCTAGGACTGCCAATACTACTACTATATGATATCACTAAGAATTAAATGAAAATTTCTAAACATATTTTTCACTTAATTTCCAATTTTTCTCCATCGATATCCTCTCAATTTTCTACTGACACTGATGAGATTAATTTCTCATCCAGGCATTCCAGCAAACTTCTTCGCTAGCACTGACAATTTAGCAAATATTTTCATCCCACACCATGGCTGTACTTGGCTTTTTTGTAGCCAGTCTGTGCTGAATGGCTACAATGCATTTAGAAACTAAACATGCCTATAAATATTTCACTGTGCATGACCTGAAATTTCAGGGTAACCCCAAAAATTCAATGGTCATTTCGGGTCATTCACGACTTAAAATCTGCAGCAGCAGCAGCAAGGGATCTGACCTTGTCTTTGAACCTTGGTCCTGTACTGAGAAGGAAGGTGGCAGTCACAGCAGTGAAACAGTATTACACACAAAGGTACGATTTCTAATTCCCTAACCACAAAGGTATGGAAAATATTTTGAGTACATATAATTATTCTTGGTCCCTTTTTCAGTCTTGGCTCTACATACCTCTTTCTGGTTATTCCTGGAGAGATAAATCTGTGCTAGATGGACTTTCATTCTGACCTGGTACACAACTTCCTAACAGCTGTAGGATCAAGACCAAGCTTTTAAAAATTTTCTAGGTCCAGAAGCATTGGAAAAGTAGAAAAGAAAAATAAATGATATCAATATAGCAACAGTTTCAATTTTTTGTTTTCATTCTTCCCTGCATTGTTTTTAATAACCAGAAAAGTATTAAACAGTTACAGAGTGACGAGAAAAAGAGGAGGGAAAAAGGAAAAGAAAAATCCCTGACAGCTCATTTTATTTCCTACAAGGCAAAAAGGGATTAAGGGAGTATTAAAATTATCTTAAGAAGTGAAAATAAATGCTAAGAATGATTAGCAAAACAAAATGCTGTTTCATTTCAAATCTACAAGAGAAAATCTGCTTTTTTTTTTTTTTCTTAATTCATTAAAAATGAATTAAATTCATTCACTTCATTCAGGAGGTAACCTCTTCATTTCATTCTAACCCCTCCACATCAGAGTGCCGGATGAAGGGGACATGAAGGGAAAAGAAGCGAGGACTTCCTGGAGTGCTTTGTGCTGAGGCTATTTTGGGTTGCATAGCAGCTGATGGCCAACTGTGGGCAGCATCTATAAGCTATAGCAATGCTTGGGATGATGGCCAGTAGCCATGCCAGCCCTTGGATCAGTCCTGAGGCCCAGAAATGTGAAGACATCATGAAGCCATTTTCCTCCCTTGTCTTGTGTTGAGCCTCCTGGGAGGCGCAAGACAAAACCTGGCACTGATGCTCTTGATCTTTATCAGCCAGAGCTTCCACACCCAGAACTCACAAAGTTGGAGCAATGTGTTTCAGAGATCACTCTTCCTTTACAGTCAGGACAACAACAAACTCTGTATGTACATCAGCTCTTTGGAATAGCTGCTGGAACAAGATCAGATTGGTAGGCAGGATGTTTAGTCCAACAAAGCCTGGCTTTCAAACCAGAAACATTTGATAACAGCACTCCCTTAGCTTGCTGCAGAAGATTGCTTTTGCTAAATTCAGGCACTAACAAGCACTGCTGAGCTGCTCGGTTTACGGGATATGTAGCATGGTGCAAATGCACTTTCTGAAATAATCTGTTTAACACAACTATGTGTGCAAATATAAGGATTGAACATGAGCTGGTACTCGTGCAAATCACTAAGACATTTTCTCTCAAGCTGATTTATGTTGACAATGTAAATATGAAAGTGAGCAGGTTCTGGGAGGTGCAACACAAAGTCAGTGCCATTGGTACCAGAGCAATCACTGCTGGTTCATGACTGCCAGTGAATGTGCGTTTTGGCATTGTTTCTTCTGGAACAAGAGGAATGTGGTCATCAATCCCTGGCTTCTGAATAACTAAACACAAAATGCTTGTCAAGAAAAAAACCCAACAAAATTAATCTTCTCTTCAAGTGGCTGCCAAACCTGACATAGACAAAATATCAAGCAGGTGAAAAATGCTGCAGTTTCCCCTACAAATCTCTAACTGCAGAGCACTCAGCCACAGCTCTCTTCCAGATTAGCGAGAAGGTCAGCAGCTCCCATTAAAGAGCAGCTTTTGCTCTGCAGCTCCAGGCTGACAGCTGTCAGCTTCATCAGCTGGAATTGAAACCTTCCCCAAACCTATCCAGAGCAGGCAGCCCAACCTGAGCTCAGGCAGTACACATTCAGAGCCCAATGCTGATCAATAAGTGTTTTCCTCCTATTGGCATCTGCAATCTGGCACCTATGCCAGAGAGAAAACAGTTCTTGCTGGCATGCCATGGGTCTGCTCCAAGGGCTCTTTGCTACTGCTACCATCCCTGGAGGTGACATCAGGGACCTAAATGACTGGAGAACCTGGGAACCTCAGCAGCAGAGCTTCCTACCTTACCTGCACAAAGTTCCAGTCAGGTGGCACTGGCGGAAGGCTGGAATTGGAGTTACATGTTAAGCCACCTGGCGTGACATGACCTCACTGGAGACTTCCTCCCTACAGGATTTCTGTGGGACACTGTACTGCTGACTCTAATACTGATTCTCTTACAGGACTGCAGTGCTGTGCTTATGTCAGATGCTGAGCACTGTTAGTTGCAGGACTGGTACCCCCACTTCAGGGACTGGGAATCCTGCTTGAAGTCATGTTAAAAAAAAACAAATAAAAAAAATCAGTTTTCACTAATTCCCATTTGGTTGCACCACAGGAGAGAGCAACATTTGCTCCACAGAGATTCCAAGTGAGGATTTCAGGGCTCCAGGAGGTTTGGGCTGCAGCTTGCAATGGCTTAAGCATTTGTGGCTTATGTCAATTCTCTATGCTTTAAGTCTCATAAATGCTCTCATATTAAGCCCAGTTTCCTCATTCCACAGCAGAACTGAATGCTGCTTCCAAAATAACCTTAAATGAAACTCAAGTGGTTGGATGTGGCTGGTCTGCTTGGACAGCAGTTTTGGAAAGTGTTATAGATATACGTGTGCATGGGTGTGTGAAGGGGTGTATATGGGATATTTGATATAAACAAGTATTGGAAACATCTGTCTGCCTCCACTTCAAGATTCATTAGCACACCTCAAGGTATATCTAAGGCTGGGATTTTTGCTGTTGTACCAACAGTTGCACTGATATGTTTGGTGCCTGAATGATGTCCCTTCCATAACCTTATCCTGCATTGATCTTGTTCATGATTTGACTTCCTCTGGTCTCATTGAGCTTAAACATACCTTGAGTGCAAGGCAGGCACACCTCTTAGAACCTGGTAGTACTGATGCCTGTTCTCAGGCAGTCCTACAGTTAAGAGGCGTCACACTTGCACAGGACCAAGGGTTCAAGCTCTGTGGAAGCATGCAGTTAAGAAGGGACGCAACTAATTTCACATTGGTGGGCATTCCCAGGGCGTTTCCATATCCAGAAAAACTGTTGTGATTGCATCCAAATCAAATGTAAGGGTTTGTTGTTTTTTGGTTTTTGTTTTTGTTTTTGTTTTTAAAATATCTAGATGACAGTATCATTTATGTGCTTTGAGTCTTCTTGTCTCGCTTCTCTTACATTGGTTATTTCTCAGCTTCTTTCCATAGGTCTCCAAAATCAGAAGGGATGGTAGCAATTATTTTGTCTCATTTCCTGCACTGAACAGACAAGAGTTTCATCATGACCTCTGTTGAGTCTTTTATTTCTTTCTGAGCAAAAAAAAAATATCATTACATGAACAATTTACTCCTGATTTAAAAACTTCTGCTTGTGAGGAAGCCATCACATTTTTAGGTATAAGCACATACATAATTGTGTGCACACATTTCTTTCAGTATTTAAAGCATTTACAGATTTTCCAACAGGAAGGACCTGAAAAGGTTCAATTCTGTGAAGGAATTGTGAGATAAGCTTCTGAAGTTAACTGAAACAAACATATGGAATATATATTGAAAGCCCACTTCTGATATCATTCATTAACTAATGGGCTTTGTGCAGTGAAGGAGCGTGGTCCCATTTATTAACGACTGCAGTTTGATGTGAGTGGTCTGTTTGCACACAGCTATCAGCAGTGCTCCTAGAACCACAGGCAGATGCAGAATTGCTTCCTAACATGGAAACAAACAAACAATTCAAATTAGCTATCTTGCCCAGGGCAATTTGGAGAGGTACAGAGGAGCACAAAAGATTTGATCTATCTAATTTACTGCAGATAATCTAGATTGTAATCTGGATTATTTGGTGGTTGTAGTTTAACCTAAACTGGCAACTAAGCACCACACAGCCACTTGCTCTCCCACCTCTCCCTCTTTGGTGATACAGGGGAGAGAATCAGAAGAGTAAAAGTGAAAAAGCAAAGCAGAACAAGGAATTCATTCACCACTTCCCATCGACAGGCAGGTGTTCAGCCATCTCCAGGACAGCTGGGCTCCGTCAGGCCTAACAGTCACTTGGGAAGACAAATGCCATCACCCTGAATGTGTGCCCCCTTTTCTTCTTCTTCCCCAGCCTTATATGCTGAGCATGACACCATATGGTATGGAATATCCCTTGGGTCAGTTGGGGTCAGTTGTCCTGGCTACGTCCTCTCCTAATTCCTTGTGCACCCCTAGGATCCTTGCTGGTGGTGTGGGGTGAGGAGCAGAAAGAGCCTTGGCTCTGTGTAAGCACTGCTCATCAGCTCATCTGGAAACATCCACCTAGTATTAACACTGTTTTCAGCACAAATCCAAAACATAGCCCCATGTTAGCCACTGTGAAGAAAATGAATGCTATCCTAGCCAAAACCAGCCCCATATTAGATACTGTGAAGAAAATGAATGCTATCCTAGCCAAAACCAGTAGCCTTGTTCCTAGTACCAAGAACAAGAAGGCCCATAAGATACACAAAGCTGTCAGGGTCCATGAGATATACAAAGCTGTCAAAGCTCTTTTTACTTGGAAAGTGAGCATCTATGGGAAAGTTATGTGGCTCACATACAGAAGTTGAGCTATGCTCTATTTTTACAGATACACCCAAGTCTGGAGAGAAGGCCAAGCTACCAGTCAAAGAAGCTAAAATGATGATGAAATTGTCACCTGAAAGATTCAAACAGTACAGCTTTGCTTGTCACAGACTATCAAAAGTTCAAATGAACATCTCTGCAACTCTGGCATGGTATCTGTAAGACCTGAAACCATTTGGCTGCACTGGGGAGAGGCTGGATGTAGTATCTAAGTGGATGTGCAATCCTATCAACTTTAGTGGCTGTGGTAGTTACTTAAAATATCTGTTGCAGGTACAGTTAATTTCACTTACCAAATTGCATGGATTGCATTAACAACAGTGTTTGATAAAGTAAAATTTAATATACTAAAGTGGATTCTGTTGGAAAAATATTAAGCATTTTGGCTTCTAGAAAATATTAAGTTCATGCAACCAGGTTGATAGCTCTGCTAACTTTGGGGTTCACATTGCCCATGTTTATGTGACTCTGTTAGCTTATTCACAAGGATCATTTAGATCCACACAGTAGTATGGGGATCCACAAGCAACCCCATAATAACTCCAAACATGATCATATTGTGCCTGGGGCATCTTCAGTTTTTCCCCAAATCCTCACAGCATCCGTTCTAAGGCACTTTGACTACTTGCTATTTCCTCAGTAGATCGGCATCGCTCCAGACCTGCTGCTTCACTTGTACTTATGTCCCCCTGTGGCTATCTTGCCCTGCAGAAAATTTCAGAGCTGCAGCTTATCAGGGTAAGGGACAGAGCAAGAGCCTCCTGACAACTCCATTCATGATGCAGCATGGTCTCTGCAAAGGAAGCCAGTTACCTGTTTTTCTCAGCACTATGCCATGTATTCTAGCATGTCACTTTTCAGGAATTCAACAGCATATTTCAACAGGACATGACTCAAATCTTACACACTGGTAAGACATCCTTCCCCTTTTGACACAGGGAAATGCTGATTTCAGACTTAGATGCCTTTCCAGCCATCCAGTTTTAGGTTTCAGTTGGTTCAAAGTGGAAGCACTCTACTGGATCAGAACAAATCAATTGCAGATGTTCCACACAGTGAAGCGCAAGGAGATCACTGGATAATCTGGCTTGACATAGATGCTGGCATTAGGCTGCTGTAATTGCTTCTTATGTAAGTGTTTCACATTTATTGTCTAGGAGACTGTTGAGCACTGGTGAGGGCATACCTGGAGCACTGTGTCCAGTTCTGGTTTCTCAGTACAAGAGAGAAATGGACATACTGGAGAAAGTCCGGGGAAGGGCTATAAAGATGATGAAGCATCTTTCTTATAGCAAAAGCTGAGAGGCCTGGAACTGCTTAGCTTGGCATTCCCACTGACAGGCCCAAAGGCAATGGGCATAACCTAAAACTGCAGGAGGCTCTGCCATCAAGAAACACATTTTTTACTGTGAAGGTAGCAGGGAACTGGAGCAGGTTGCCTGCGAAGGTTGTGGAGTGCCCATCCTTTCAGATATTCAAGAGCCATCTGGACACAGTCCAGGGTACCTGGCTCTGGGTGGCTCTGCTGTGCAGGAGAATTGGACCAAATGAGTTCTTTGCCAACTGCAACCACTTCATGATTCTGTGAGGATGCTGCCCACAGATCTACTGCCAGCATGTGAATTAGACTGGAGGGGACATCACATTCTTCACTGCTTATAATCCAGTGTAAACAGCTTTGCTTCTTTGAGTCCTTATTCCTTTTACTATCTTCTCCTTACTATCTTCTAGACTGTCATTTTTTTGAGGACAGGAACTACTGTATCCTGAAGTTGTGCAGTACCTTTTGCAACAGGATGATGCTCTCACTGAAGTCTTTTGATAGAATGTGGTATTTTGAAAACACAAAGAGAAAATGGAAATCTAATGTTAAGTATTGATCACTTCATTTTTTCCCTTACTTTTGAAATAAAACTGAAGACATTGTCTCACCCACCTTGGCTTCCCATCAAAGCCAAGTCAAAGGATGTTGCTGCAGCTGTGAGTCTGAAACCAGACTACATAAACAGCCACTGAGCAAACAGCCATGCAGCCAGCCTGCTCTTGTCTCTCGGATTGCCCACGGGTGCAGAACATAGGCACTTGCCTCCAAAGACCCCACCTGCCACTGTCCTCCCTGGATAGCAGTGCACAAAGTCAGCACACTGGCCAGCAGGTGCTGCATGGTACAGTCTCCATGCAACCTTCATATGGACATTTCTAGTCTTCTGGTATCTCTTAGCTCATTAATTTTTCTTATTTAAGCAAATGAGAAAATGGTGGGGTTTGCTTTTTTTTTATAACAGGTAAAAATCAAGCTTGTTCTGTGTTGTTAAATGAATTTTTAATTGTCTTGCAGCTATTGAAAAGAATTTTCAAGGCATTTTGCTGTTTGAGGTTGAAAAGTGTTCTTGTCTTGAAATACTTCATATACTTATTTTCACTGTCTAACTGAATCTGTAAACTGATGTGTGACCCAAACATAATAACTGCATTTTTAAACCAGTAAAAACTTCAAAGGAGCATGTTCATTGCAGATTACAAAACTGTCCTAGAATATTCACTGAGATACTCTACATCAGGAAACACATACATATTCATTAGCAGTTTTTATTTATCTTCAAAACACTACTGTTCTGAAAGAGCAAATCAAACAGAAGCCTAAAAAGCCTTTGTATTCAGCCAAGATTCTTCACAGAAAATGATTAGTATTACTACAATTGTACTGAGTAGACAGCGTTATTAATTAAGACATACTGGTTTGCTCTGGTGCATTCTATCCTCAGCAGAAGATCTGTCAAGTTGTTGTGGTTTGCACAAAAGTTTTCTCTGCATACCATTTCTCATGTTTTCTAAACTAAAAACTCACTCGAGGTCTTCACGCTTTCAAATTTCTCAGGGCTGTATTCTCTGAAAACAATGGCAAAATTCCTACACACTACGATCCTAACAGACTCCATCTAGAAATATATCTGCTACACATTTAAAAGTATCTTGCTGTCCCCCCAGCTGATAACCACACAGCTTGTTTTATAGGCCTTCAAGTCTGGGAACAACTGCCAGCAGCCTACCCTGTGAAGCAACAGTCTTCTGGAGACCTGTGTTTGATTTGCCACAGAAATGAAATCTAATCTCCTAAAGAAAGGAGCAATGAGTCAACAGTCCCATAAAAGGCTGAGATTTAGGGGAGAGGAATTAAATTTTACCATAAGTTCAAACTTCTTATGTGATCTAGCACAAGACCCTTGTGAAGGTCTACACTGCAGTGTCTGGGAAGCAATCTGACTGTGGAGAATTGGTGTATCTGGAGCCTTATGCTGTTGTGGATGGCCTATTTCTGGGTCCTGAGACAGATCCAAATGTGTTCATGCTGGTATCTTTATGCTGATCTCTGCATTGTAAGTCTGAGGGGATAGCTGCAGCCACAGACCTAAGAAGACTGGAAAATTAGCCTACACTGTGACACTAGACTTCCAGCAATAGCTGAGGTAGCTCAAATATCTCTACAGTCCGCTAGTCCTCTTGTGTCATTTTATTCTTCATTTTAAAATGGGGACGACAGTGCTGACTGGTGAGGTGAGTCTGGCCACCCTGTTTTGGGGGTAAAGGTGTTCATTGAGCTGGGCCATTCATCCTCAGAGCAAGAGATTAATCTCTGGTGCCTCCTGTCATCTGATGTCTCAGTGCCATTTACACTAATGTAGGTGTAGCCACTCTCTTCATTTTAGGACTCATTTGTTTTTTAAATAATGATCCTGTGGTAAATAGTATGAAGTGAGATTGCATTGACTGAATAAACAGCCTGTGAATGTAGGACAATCTCAACATTTCTCAGTAGTGCTGATGCCTAACAGAATGCCTAACAGAAAGAAATCTCTATTTTCCCTAAACCAAAACTGCGAAGAAGTAGAAACAATTTGATTCATACATCAATGAAAGGCAGTAAACAAGGTATTTCTGCTGTATCTTGAGCTACTTCTTCCAGTAGTTGCTTAAAGTGAAAGTGCATAGTGATTCTTAATATTAATAGAATCATAGAATAGTTAGGGTTGGAAAGGACCTTAAGATCATCGAGTTCCAACCCCCCTGCCATAAGCAGGGACACCTCACACTAAACCATGCCACCCAAGGCTTCATCCAATCTGGCCTTGAACACTGCCAGGGATGGAGCACTCACAACTTCCTTGGGCAACCCATTCCAGTGCCTCACCACCCTGACAGTTAAGAATTTCTTCCTTATATCCAATCTAAACCTCCCCTGTTTAAGTTCTAACCCGTTACTACTTGTCCTGTCACTACAGTCCCTAATGATGAGTCCCTCCCCAGGATCCCTATAGGCCCCCTTCAGATACTGGAAGGCTGCTATGAGGTCACTGCACAGCCTTCTCTTCTCCAGGCTAAACAATACCACATGGGGAGTGTGTAGGGAGAGGAAACCTGAAGTTTTTAGTTTTGCTCCCAAAACAGAAATTTGGAGGAGCAGTAGGAAAAGATGCTCTTGAGACTAAATAAAATTCTTCTGAACACAGTACCCATAATCCTTATCTCAGGAAAACAATTACTATTACATACCAAATTAATTCTTGCAATGTATTAAAATTAATAAAATAGAAGGGAAGAGATTGGTATAGATGATTTTTTATCAAATTTGAATTTACTTGCCCGATTTCAGAATAAAGTTGATTTAAGCTGCTCCATTTCCCAAAATCTAAATTCCCTGTTGGGATTTGCAGTAAATTGATAGCTATTGTTTACTGAAGGTTAGGATTATACAATTAGTTTATGCATAACCTTCCAACTTTGACCCAAGTAATGCCCTTATGAGATCTTTGTGTTTCATTACACCTGGAGACTCTTATTAAGGATGGAATCTGCCTTTTCCTAGCTATTGTAACTGTCCCTACCTCAAAGACTTCACAAAGTAAACACTTCACAAAGCAAGACCAATATATTTAAAAGACAGTCCTGAGGATCATAAAGGAACAGAGAGGCAATAATGAGAACTGAAACAGCCATAGCATGCCAACTCCACATAAAGCAAGTTGCACATTTTATGTCCTAAAGTAAGCACAGCCACTTCAACACTGTAAAACTATTCTGGGATAAGGTAATACTTTGTCTGAGAAGTGAGCATCAAGTGCCTTTTGGAGGGTTTTTGGCTTTTTTTATTCTTCCCTCAAAGTGAAAAACGTTTTGGTCTCAATGGAAAATATCAAAGCATTTAATTAATATTCTGATCTTTCCTCTGTCAAGCAGACGGTACTGGATTCATCCCAAATCCCTGCGTCCAGCAAAGCCTGAATTATCATCAGTAACCTGGCATGACTATCTATGGTTTGAGTTCAGTTGTGCTTAGCTGGAGCTCTGTCTTCTTTTTACAGTACTTTAAAGTTCTGTACTTTTTTATTATTATCATTTTCCAACTTTCCTTACTGCACAAGTCTTGTAAGCATCTTTTCCCTTGTTTAGGTTCTCCATAAGACACTTCTCGTACCCCATAGTGGGAGCACACATGGGTTAAAACTTAACCAGGGGAAGTTTGGATATAAGCAGGAAGTTCTTTACTGTGAGGGTGGTGGGGCACTGGAATGGGTTGCCCAAGGAAGTTGTGAATGCTCCATCCCTAGCGGTGTTCAAGGCCAGGTTGGACAGGGCCTTGGGTGGCATGGCTTAGTGTGAGGTGTCCCTGCCCATGGCAGGGGGATTGGAACTTGATGATCTTAAGGTCCTTTCCAACCCTGGCTATTCTATGATTCTATAATTCTAAAACTGTCACACATTCAGCTCCTTTGAGCTTCTTAGACTGGAAATTCCCTCTGCAGTACAGGTCACCTCCGAAGAGGTGAAAGCTTAAGCCTAGATGGATGCTGTAAAATACTCCATGGAAAATCTTACACCTACTCCAGTTAAAATGGATAGTCTTCATACACCATCTAGCAGATGGAGTAAGGCTTGATCTTTGGTTTTACTGAAAGGCTCTTTGCAAACATTAGAGGCTTGTCTGTGCTGAGGTAAAGTATAACTCTTCTACTTCAGCAAATTTAGGATCAAGCTGTAAAAGTACCGGGATACCCACAGCAACATGGAGTCTTATACAGAGTCTCCTACAGTGAACAACCTCTTAGTTTCTTCTGGGCTTCTCTGGGTGATATGTTGTATGGCTGGTGCTAAAGGTTTACACACTAAAAAAAGTTATGCTGAAACAGTGCAAGTGTTTAAAATTCCTTTGGATAACAGTATCATTGAAGAATTCACAACTTGCACATGGAAAAGGATGGGAAGGAAATGGAAGCAGAGAAAGGTAGTGTGCCTTGAGGAAGGTCACAGAAAAGGTTGGTAGCAAGACCCAGAACAGAAACCAGGTGTTCTTGATGGGGCTTTTGTAACAGGAAAACACTGTCTCTCTTCTCTTAGGGATCCATCACCTTAGCATAATGATGAAGTAACTGCTGAGGGAACCACGTAAACCCAAGCATCAGCCAGCCACCTTTCCAGTAAGGAAACTCTGAGAAATTTTGGCAGGTGTCAAACAATTTCTTCTCCAGAATGCAGCACCAATATATAGTTTGACATGTGCAACATGACAGCATGGTACCAGCAATGCCTGGCAATGTCCTTTTAAAATATCACTTGCATTAGATGGCATATTCAGATGTACACGAGATCAAAAGCAATAATAACAAAAGCAACAGCTGTAAAGTCACCTCTTATGGACTGGCCATTTCCTGCAGAACTGTTTACCTGCAGCCAGTGTTTTTTCTTTAATTCTTGTTTAAGTCTAAAAGACTTTTCCTTCATTATTTTCTCATATTATACAAAGTATTCCAACAGCAGCTGGAGGCTGAATACCATGTTAACAGTAAATAATTTAGTAAATATATGCCCACATTGACATCGAAAGAAAACCTGAGATTGCACCACTGTACTGTGTGTTTTTATTATACTGCAAGTACAGTTTCAAACATAATAGGATTTATTCATAGCATATTTACTCTGCTGAAGTGAGCATAAATATGTAAATGTCTAAGGCTTAGACTGGGAGTTGTCTACTGCTGCTTTCAAGTCATGCGGCACTGTTCGCGCTGTAAATGCAGGCTGACAGCAGAAATGGCAGAACTGTACTTCCAAGGAAAGTATTACAGAAGGATCAAGCTTGCATATCATTACCTTACCCCTGACTTCTAATACAGAATGACATTGGACACACAGCTGTAGCTTTCACACTACTTTAATGGAAAAACTACACAGAGAGAGCAAGGGAGCACACATTGCTGATTGGGGCAGCTCTCACCAGAGTGTGATTAGAAGGAAATAAAAATCCCTTCTTATAAGATACCATTCAGATGTACAAAGCAAAATAATTTCGTGTTGAAATACATGGGAGTGAAGGGGGTTGATTTTGTTCCCTAGTTGTCAAGGAAGGACAGCAGAGTGCCTGTTAGCAGCACTCAAGTAAAATCTTTTTCTGAGTGAAATAAACATGAAGTATGTGGTGGGAAAGTTATCTTACTGAAGCCAGCAGATGCAGCTCTTTTGGCTTCTCTACAGTATGAGCCATCAGAGACCTGTTCCAAAGGCTTGCAGGCATGAGAAGCTACAGCTAGGTGAGGGAACTCTATATGGGTATATTAAGGTGAGGGACTGTGCCTATAGCTTTCTCTGAGGCAGAAAGGTCACTCAATTTTCAAAGTTGTAAATAAATAAATAAAAAGACACAGCAGCAAAATTGCTCACAAGGCAATTACCAAAGGGTAGTTGGAGCAAGAGAATAATCCCAGCTTTACAGCTGGGATTTGAGGTCTAAGCAAATATCTGAGTAATTGTCTTTAGCTGTGTACACATTTTAATTCACACCTTTCCACTCACTTATTGCCTCTGTGCCAGATACTTTTAAAAAAGTGAATCAATTGCCCATAAAAGGTGTCAGATTGTCAACAATGGAAATGAAATCCCCTGGTTACTGAACAAACAGGCTTGGAACAGCACTACAAACTTCCGCTCACTGCAGAGGCAATTTGCCTCTCGTGTAACCTGGAGGGTATTCCTCATTATAATTGCTACTCAGTCCTGGCTTGAATTGCTCCAAGCCCTTCTAATACAATCTGATCCATTCAGACCCTGCTTTACTGCCCCTGATCAAGCATGAAGAATTCAAGCTGAAACAGGTGCAGAGCAGGATGATTAATACAATCTGGGGAACAGGGAGTCTTTCACAAGCAGAGCTGCCAACACTATCAATTTATGTGGTAGACAACTGCTTTGGGCAGTAACCTACTGGATTTCCAGTATCTGGCAACTTAGATTCTTGGATGCCTGGAAATTCAGGAGGATTTCACAGAGCACGCACAAAGCAATCTGAGGTGGAATGAGCACCGTGTGATACATCCCTGATATCCAAAGGGGTATGGAGTCAGTCTGTGATTCTCACTTCTGGGCCTGCAAGGGCAGAATGGTCCAAGGGGGTCTCGGCTTACATAGCGCAGTAAAGGCTGACTGGTGGCGGGGCTTATATGGGGAAGGAAAAACACTGGGAAGAAAGAACATGTCACTTATACTAGTAAGTGATAATATCAGCACATAAGACCAAACAAGTATGGACTGGCCAGGGATACAGGTACAGTCACACTGTAAACTGGAAGATCTCAGGTAATTACTAGCCTAAGGATGTTGCACAACAGCCTTCTCTAAGGGAGGGGAGTCAACAACCTAGCTACTTCTAAAAGAAGCTTGGACCTTTACAAAAGGATTCTATTAAAAAATAATAAAATCTCGTAACATGAGGGATTAAATTTGCTAAATCCGAAGATCCTGTCCTGGTTTTGACCACACAGTAGCCCTTTTATGCCTTTCTCATAAAAAAACATATGATCTCCCCTTTTTCTGTCATTTCCTCTGTGTTCTTCTCCTCTTGGCATTAGCCAGTAATATTGTGTTTTCCAGTGTGTCAATCTTAAGTGCAAGTCTTCGCATTAGCTACAATTTCTTTATGTTTTCTGTTTATATGTCTTTACATCACATAGGTAAAGGATCAGAGATTTTGGCATCATTAGCTTAGCTGACAATACAGTCATTAAAAGAATTGTCTTGACATCATGTGAATCTCTCATTTTCTTCTATTGTGTAATCCTTTTTCTTTCCCTAAACTTTACAACATAATCACAATTGTAACCCTCTGAAATCAAAAACAAACGTATCTGTTCTACGGTGTCAATCGAAAATCTCCTGCAGATCAGAAGCTAAATTTCCATTTAAGCTGAAAGCTGGTATACTGTGGATAAAAACTATATAAATCCTATTAATTTCACCAGTGAAAGCCACGGGTGACATTCTTCCCTGTTACAACCTCCCTTACAAAAGTCCATCTGAATCTTCAATACTAAGCCGTGAAGAAAAGACAACAACCTAGAACTTAAAAAATAAGGTCTTTTTCAATTAACAATTTAAGAACAGGTGAAGGCACCTTATGTACCTTTTCCTTATCTTTCAGATAAAGACCTCTTGGATAAGCTTGGCAAATCCTTATCTGCTAGACAAAGGACCACTATGATGGGCCTTATCGCTTAATTAAATCCCAGTACTATGTACAATGTAGTCAATAATTTGTTATACAAGATAGCACTTCAAATCATGGCTGCACTGGATAATGCATCTCTATTGGTTCTCTGTACCATAGCACGATGTAATGGCTCATGTTCCACAACCTGATCCTGGGCTTCAAGGAACTCATTACAGAAAAAGTGCTCAGTTTAGCAAGGACAGGCTGTGATAAATAAATCTGTTGAATTGACTAGATAAACTAAGGTCCCCAGATGAAACTGATTTGATATGTAGGGCCTAATTCTGTCAGTTTTCCTTGTAAGGAACTCAGTTGAATGTGAAAGATTTGTGGATTTTGGCCCGAATAAAATACTAATGCTATGGATCACTGTAATGGAAAAACAGTATAACCAAAGTTAATGCTATGAATTATGTTATGAATACGTTATGAAACCTATAGAACAAACACAGCTACTTAAAAAACCACATAATATGGTGTAAATCCTAACCATCCTTTTATTCATTACAGCTTATATCACTCATTATATTTATACCCACACATATCTGGGAGAAAAAAGAAACTGATCAATAATAGCTATAGCAGCTATCACCAGATATCATCCTGGCAAAGTCTTCTGGAATACTAAACCTAGTTCAAATGATTCTCTTTTCCACACAAACATATTTGCATAAAGAAGTCTAATAATTACAATGCTTCATTTCACTAACTTGTTGATAATGTGCTAGTGTAATCTGTTCCTGAATTTGGTGAGCGACAACATTTTTGTGCATAGTAATAATAATATAGATAATCCATAAAATTGGGTGCACTGTATCTCCAAGTCTCTGAAGGACTCCATTCTAGCCTAAACCCATTACCCATAACTTGATATTGCAATACACACTGAATCTCTACAAGCCAGGATGCTTTTTCTGGTAAACGTGGAAAATTTTAGACCTAAGATCTGTCACTGGCTCTAATCTTATTCAGCTCTATCAAAATGGAGACTATGGCTAGCATTTATCCTCTTTCACTTTTACCAAGACAGCTAAGAGCTGCCATTCAACCCATCCAGTGTAAATAAACAGAGGAGGTTCACACAGTGAGCTTAGGTTAGGCATTTAACTTTTAGGCAACTAGAGCCAAGGAACATTTCTCTTTCCCTTAGAAATAAACCCCGAGGAGTGTGAGTATGCTGTAGCAATATGAGCGTGAGCTGTAGCACTGCTATGATGCAGATGTCTGCCCGCAAAGGATGGGACATCGAGATTCTTAGGTGCTCAGTAAGACAAAAGGTCCGGATGCAGATCTTCTTCATACTGAAGATGCCAATTGCTTTGAAGGGTGCTATTGGAAGTCCATGCTTTGTATATATGTTATAAAAGGAATTAAATTTGACCTTTTGTCCCTGTGGCCACACAGTATTCTGCAAGACCTGTGCTGCCCAATTGCAGTCATGTCCTGGGCTGCACCAAAAGGAGAGTGACTAGCAGGTCGAAGGAGGTGATCCTGCCCTTCTACACTGCTCTTGTGAGACCTCATCTGGAGTATTGTGTGCAGTTCTGGTGTCCTCAACATAAAAAGGACATGTAAGTGTTGGAACAAGTCCAGAGGAGGGCCATGAGGATGATCAGGGGACTGGAACATCTCCCATATGAAGACAGGCTGAGAAAGGTGAGGCTGTTTAGCCTGGAGAACAGAAGGCTGCATGGAGATCTCATAGCAGCCTTCCAGTATCTGAAGGGGTCTTATAAGGATGCTGGGGAGGGACACTTCAATAGGGATTGTAGTGATAGGACAAGAGGTAATGGGTTAAAACTTAAACAGGGGAAGTTTAGATTGGATATAAGGAAGAAATTATTTCCTGTGAGGGTGGTGAGGCACTGGAATGGGTTGCCCAAGGAAGCTGTGAATGCTCCATCCCTGGGCAGGGTTGGACAGAGCCTTGGGTGACATGGTGTAATGTGAGGTGTACCTGCTTATGGCAGAGGGGTTGGAACTAGATGATCTTAAGGTCCTTTCCAACCCTAACTATTCTATGGTCTTTACTTATTTATGCCAGTGATATGCTCAGAACTACACTGCCAATGTTAAGCAGAGACAACTCCTGGCCACTGGGATAAACAGGAGTAAGCATAAAATTACCTAGATAGTGCTAACCAAAATCCTCCCTGCTAGGGCTATTCTGTAAATTTAGCATTTCCACACATTTACAGGGTCTGTTGCAATCACATTCATGTTTTTATAAAGCTGAGGGCATAAAAAACTGCTTCCAGAAACCACCAGTATTGAGGCCAAGCTAAATATGCTCTAAGTTGCTAGAGCTGTGTGCAGTTCTTGGATTTCACAGCTGGGTACTTCTAGCAAATCATACTCCTTTCTGTGCATAGTCCCGAAGGATTTCCCCATAAATGCATAGACCTAGTTCTTGCATGTCTGGCAAACTCTTCCTGTATGCTTGCCAAGTTCTAAAGGGCACAGAATCAACAGCTGATAATTTATGCCAGGAACCTACAATGATCCAAATTCACCCCTCATGTAATTCTGGTAAAGCCAGCAGAGTGCCAGGGGAGAAGTTGTTGGCTTAGCAAAGTAAATTTTCACTGACATTTGAGGAATACACAGTATCAATTAAAGCAGAGCTAATTATTGCTACTATTATTTGCATTTCAGTAGTTCCCAGAAGCTTTTAACAGGATTAGAGCCTTCTGGTACAAGGAGTTCTTAGGAACATAAGCTCTGATCTGGAAGTTCATGTATGAAAGCTGACATTTAGAACCTGTGTACAATGTCTCTACATTCAGTGGGGCTCCACAGAGAACTGGGCTTTGCTCACAGGTATGGGCCACATGAATCTTGGCCACAGAAGTTGCTTGTTGTGCTCTGAGGTTTGCCTAGAGCCATCAAATGTCCTGCTTTTTACAGAGTGGAAGGGGCTACCCTGGCCTGTGTCCAGGGAAAGCAAGCCCTTCCCAAAACTTGGCATTTGGGCAAGGCCAATGATGCCGTACATTGGCTCCTTGTCAGAAAACCTTGGGAAACACTCTTAACTTTTACTTACTCTGATATATTTATTATGGGGTACCATTCCCTTTGCCTTAGAATGAGGCATCTTAGACACTTTCCACTATATTCTGAGACATTCTTGAAAGGAAGGACTGCCTTACATTTGTCAGCTTTGCCCCAACTCCCTTGCTGCCCCTGACACCAGATGGGCATCCTTATGAAACGAAGTAAAGCTTAGTCACCAAGACTTCCAGCATCCAGACTGAAAAAAGAAATAAAAATGCTATAAATTTTTGTGATCTAGTATTTTTTAATGTAATAAAATCCATGCTTAACATTTGGATTCTTTCAGTGTTTATTGATCTTTTTCCTCTAGAACCCTAAAATATATTGCAAACACTGGGGTCTAGGGCAAATACCCAGTCTTCTGCATTCTGATCTCAGTTCAGAAGCCAAGCTACGGCCCACACCTCCCTGCAGCCAGTTAGAGCTAGTAATGATCTACAGATTTCATAATATACTTCAACACTGTATGTGTTCTGTTGAGATTCTGAACTGTGGTGGGTGACCAGCTTCTAGGGACTCCACATGTGACACATTAATAATACACTTGACAGACACATTGCTTGTTGAGACCATTTAGCAGTACACAAGCTCTCTTATTCTCTACCCTAGCAGCTGTTTCAGGGGTCCTTAGGTCACCTTGCTTGGAAGGAATTACAGCTGAAATAAGATGCATCAAGTGCATTGCAGACAACAAGGCGGATAAGCTGCAATAAGTGGATAAATAAGTAACAAGAATGGGAGAAGAAATAGAAAAAAAAAACTACAGCAGTAACAAAATCTGATACACATAAACACCGCCTGCATCTCTGAAACTACAGTTAGTCCAGAGGCTGCAACACACTCAGAATGTTTTATGTTCAAAGTTTATCACAACAGCCTTTTTCATGTATTTTAGTTGTTTTAACCTCATACTGCTCCCTTTCCTTAACTAAGATATTCAGTAGTTTTTAGAGTCTTTGCCATTTCCTACTCTGCCTTTGCCCTTCTGGAGAACATGCTCAAAGAAGAAGCCTATTTTATCTGTGTATACCTTTTAAGAAGTAATGATGCTGCTTCCAACAGGTCATAGACCAGGCCCGGTGGCACTTACAACAGACCGAATTTGCTTTTTCGCTTCTTGTGTGTACACTTTAAACCCAGAATTTCCTGTCAGGTGTGACAGAACATTTGCTGCATCACAGGATGCTGCTGACATAACCCAAGACCTGTTTAGTGCCCAATTTGGAGGAACTCGTCCAAAGACAGACTTAACTTTGAATGGAAGATGGTGCTTGGAGTTAGATGTTGCTTTCAGAGGTTCACCATAAAAAGGTTACAAGCCAAACCCACAACCTGAGCACCCATCTCAGCCAGCCTGCGTGCTACGAAAACTCAGTCCGGCTTTGCCAGACCAGAGTGAAAGCTCTCAAAGAGGTAAATGTGGTTAAAACATAAATCGGAAGTATATTTTCTCTAGGGAATAAGAAGTCATTTGGTGTTGATAACACTTTGTTACCAACAAGTTCTTAAAAAACTTTGTATTGATTTTAGGGGTTTAATAAAATTAAACTTGGAAGTCTGTTTTACTGTGTTTCTGACTGGTGATTTCAAACCATTTCAGTGCACATGCAGAAAAAATTAATAATTGAAATAAGAAAAAAAAATACAATCAAACAAAACAGCTAAAAAACGGAATGCGCCTGTTCCAAAACTAAGCTACTAAGTATACTGGGGGAAAAAAATTAACATCCAAACCCAGTGTAAATAAAACTGGTAATGACTATTGCCATGCAAACAGCACAATGTGGAGGTCAGAACAGTTTTTACTGAAAGGTTTAAAATGATCAGAAAAAACAGTTGTTTAACATTATTCTCTCTAGTTTAGGGGGAAATCTGAAGCAGCAGATGCAAGGCAACCTGCCCTAGTAATGCAGCAAGCGAGTGCAGAACCAGGATTAAAAGTTTCTTGAGTTCTGGCTCAGTTATTTACTTAATCTCCTTGCAAGGCAATCTGTTGCATTCCCAACTGCAACTGGATTTGCTTTGGAAGACATATGGCAAATAAATTATTTATGCAGAACTTCCAAAAGTATTTAACAAATTAATGATGACTAGATCACACAAAGTCATATTAATTCATGGATTCCAGAGACAGCAAGTATGTTAACCCCATGTACAGAAAAGACACAAGCACACATGAATTTTATAGTACAGGTTAGGTAGTATCAGAGATTTTTATACAGAATCCAGAGCAACTATAGTTCCTGGAGTTTCAAAACTCAGTGAAAGCCCTAAGTGAAGGCAAATACAGCAACTACACACCTGTCCATTGCTGTAGTTTAAACCCCTGTTCCACACCTGCTGAACTTCACACATCTAGGAATGGTCACCTTTTTGTACTAGAACTGTGAGAAATGCTTAAAGAGTCTGTATATTAACAGAATAACAGTGAACTATCCTGCTATTCTTTTCTAATATTAGTGTGTTAAGCAAATGGTAACCTCATTTATGTTTGGACAGTTTGCCATGGAAATCAAATCAGCCATCACCATGAGCAAAAATATAGAGCAAAAAGTATGCTCTTCTACATGTCTGAATGCTACAGAAATGATCATTGTGAACAATGCTTCTGTTCATGTAATTTCCCAGCCTCAACAGAAGGGAGAAAGGATACAGAGAATTAGGACAAGAGAACTATGAATTTTAAAACGCTGCTGCTACGAGTAACTGAGCCTTACCCCCCCCCCCCCCCCCCCCCCCCCCCCCCCCCACTCCCACCCACC
>NDXB01010194.1:108187-125305 GCA_002631895.1 Agapornis roseicollis
CCCCCTTCTCCATCCAGCCTTTAGAGGGTTCAGAAAACTGCCTCCCTTACCAGGAAATGCTCTTGTGTTGCAAACCTGCTAACTAAAAGAAAGATCAATACCAAGCAGCGATGGCTGAAATCCTGGCCCCACTCAATCATCATGGTTTTATACCATTGATAGCAGTCACATTCATCTCACTGCCTCCATGTCAGGCAACCAGGGCTGGACTGGTAGACGGTGTGTTAAATTAGCCCACTGATGGTCAGGTTCCTAAACTGAAGTCAGAATTTGGCTGTGAATTTATAGGAATATGTAAAGAATAAATGTCTAGCTGTACAGATGTGAAGAAAACCTGATAAATGAGACCAAATGAGATAAGTCTGCAGAGAGCCCAGAACAAAGTGACATGAGAACTTCCCTATTCTCATAGCAAGGGTTTAATCAGGTAACACCGATAATTTAAATACTAACATTGTTAATTATTTCCATGAGGAGTTGTTCACCTGGGAAAGATATGCCGTTCCCTTCAACTAGTCTTGTTATAGGAGGCTCCACTAAACTGCTTCAGAACAGACTTGGCTTCATTGCAAGTAGTGTAACCTAAAAGTTTGTTTTATGCAAAGGCACAATTTTATTCTGTTTTAACCTAGCATGTTCAGAATGCCAAAGTTCTGATTTCCCCACTAAAAGGTGGGAAGGAAGCTCAAAAGGAAAACTCTTTTTGGAGAATTAGTTTTCTGTGGGATTAGTGATCCAAACTGAACTATGCTACTGGGTCCTTCGAAAAAAAGAAGGGCAACACATTGCCAAGCACCCAGGAGGGCTGTGCTCAGGGAGAGATAGCAGAAAAGGACTTTCAGCTTGTACTGGAGTTTAGGAGGATTGTAACAGTGTAAACAGATTCAGGATGTTCCAATACCGCGGCTGTCTAGCACCCAGGTTCAGTGAAGCAAAAACTACATGGCCTGAACTCTTAGTTTATGCAAGCTCAAACCTCCCTGTACACTCAAGCCTTAAAAGGTGAAAGACCAGGTACGTCCTTATCATAGCCCAAGTTGTCCTTTTCATGGTGTATTTTAATCCCATTAGCTCATGGGGGTTTTCTTCCGACACAAGAGGCAGCTCAACTTCGGAGCAGCAGCTGGGCCCATGACCTAGTGAAGCGCCAGTGGTGCCCAATGCTCACCTGGCATTTTGGGGGTACTGCAAGCAGCCTACTTTAGCAAAATACATCTACACCAGGGAGGTGCGCGAACGCTGACAAGCTGCCACTCCCTCCCGTTCCCACTCCCTGCTACTGGTCCCGGCTAAGCAAAGGCACCGCAACGAAGCAGCGGACAGCAGCCTCGCTGAGGGCCGGCGAGCCTGCTCCGCTGTGACGGGGAGAAAGGGAGGCGAGGCCCACGCCACCAGGGCCTGCACGCAAGAACCCCGGGCACGGTGTGGAAGCCTCCGGGCACGGCTCCACAGTCCCTCCCGAGAGCCTCTGAACAATTCCCGGACCTAAGGCCCGGGAAAGCAGCGGCACGTCCAGGACCCGACCGCCATTGCACTACACATCGTATCCCTTCCCACCGAGCGCATGCGCGCTCCAGCCCCTCCACCGTGACACATGCGTGTTCTCGTCCAGCCCGGCAGACAGGCAGTGGCTCGGCGCATGTGCAGAGAGCGCTGACGATAGCCCTGTCTAGCCAACCACCGGCGTCCGCTGCTCGCCCTCCCTGCGAAGGAGGGACTGGTCCTCCGCCATCCCATGATGCAGTGCGGGGGCGGTGGCGACAGCGACGGTGGTGACGGCGGTCGCCATGTTGTGGTAGTTTGTTGTTCTTCTGTGGTGGCTGCGTGCGGAGGAGAGGCGGGAAGGGGAATTGCCGGGCCCTGAATCCGAACCTCTCCCCATTCCTCTTTTCCCCGCTCCCCGCCGCTCCCGCGGGCCTCACGGGGTCGCCGCTGGGAGCCTCCACCGCCTGGGCAAGACGAAGAGCCATGGCTGCCGCCCTGGGAGGAGGCGCAGGTGGGTGTCACGGCCTTGTAGGGCTACGCCGGGGGTTCGGGGCTCTGGGGCTTAGCCTGTGGGAGCGGGGCCGGCTAGAGCCGAGGCGTGAGGCCTGGCAGGCGCGGAGCGGCTGGTGGGGCTGAGGGAGCAGTGGGCTGCGGGGCCTTCCTGGGGCGGTGGCGCCCTTGCACCCCGCCACCTCTCGGGCTTCTGCCTGGGCGGGAGCGGCCAGCTGCGCCGGCGGAGCGCGGGTAGGGTGAGCCTCGGGCTGCCGCGGGACAACGGGAACTCTGCAGGGACCGCAAGGCCCCAGGGGTTCCGCTCTTGCTAATGGGAGTCCGCGTGGTGCGCTGGTGCGAACTCTTGTGTTACCTTGACCGGGGCAGGGCCTCTGTTGCTGTTAGTCTTGCTTTCACTAGGAATAAGTTTTGGTAGAGGCTGGTCAGAGTTGTCAGTTAATCCATTTGCCCTTGTCTGTACAAAAGTCTGTTGATTTTAGTCTGTGTTTGTTTTCTGTAAGTAGGTGTAATGAAGAAGAGCATGGCTCAACCTTGTGATCGCTCACCAAAGTGATCAGACTGTTTGCATTGTTAGCTTAATTGGCTACAATGTACATAAACAAAATTAAACTTCTTATTAAAGCTAAATATCACAAAGAAATTCTGAAGTTTAGGAGTTGAGTTTGGGAAGCAGCTTAGGAAGAAGCTTAGGAAGGACAGCACTGATGGATAAAACAGTAAATATTTTAATATCTTGGGCATTGTTTTAATGTTAAATACACTGCAATGTTAAGGTTGTTTTACAAAAAACCTTGGTGCTAGAGCCTGTGGTTCAGATCATTTGCATGCGATGTGGAAGCAAAGTTTGTATGCATGATCTGTCTCTGGGAGATTTTGTACTATTATGAAGCCAGTAATTTAAATAAAGTGTCATTTTTGAGTCCTTTTGATTCTTGTGTTTAAAGCTACTGCAAAGTGACTGAATGCACCTTCCTGTACAAATGTAAAACAACCTTCAACGAAAGTGGTGAATCTGCAGTTTCAAGACTACTTATTTTTAGTTGTGGAGTACTGTATGTGCTTATCCATGAGTTAGGGTCCTTTTGTACTAACTGGGCATGAGCAGTTGTGTGTTCAGCATTAGCAGTGTGCTTATCAATAAATGGTGCAAATTATAAATACAGTCCTTGCCCCATATAAGCAGTGTTTGTCTAGCCTAGGTGGTCACTGTGCAGCACTTGTGTTAATGAAGAAACTGAGGTGTCACACGCTTATGGCCATATGACTAGTCAAGGAAAGTTCCTGTTTGTAGTTGTTAGATACATTTCTAAGACTCAGTAAAAAAGCATAGAATTTACAGAAGTGGTATATGCAACTTTTTTTGGAAAGGGACTGCTATCCAAAGTCATTGGTGCTAATGAATGGGAAAGAAGCCCAGGAGTGAGTGGTTGGTTGTCTTAAATGTTTTTGATCAGTTAAAGTTTTAACTGTAGAATTTAGGGATTTTCTTATATTTTGGGCGAGACGAAAAGACTATAAAATATGGCGATACCAGCACCTTGTTTTGGTGTGGTGGTTTTTGTTTTAAGTCAGAGCAAACATGTTGAATGTTGAGTAAGGTAATCTTACTCAAAGGGTGGCTCTAAAGAGAGTGGAAGCCACATGGAGAAGACAAGGGTCAATGGCTACAAGTTGTATCAGGAGAGGCTTCACTTGATAAAAGGAATACTTTTTTAATTCTGTTTTTACACAGAGAACAATCAGTCACTGGAAAATCCTTCAGGGACATAATGAAGTCTACGTCACTGGAGGTTTTCAAGATGTTATTGGACAAGGGTGCTAGATAAATTATTTCACCTAGGCTTCCTGTCCCACAAAGGTTGGACCAGATAGTCTTTCAAGGTCCCTTCCAACCTGGGCTGTTCTATGATTTAGTGATCATCTGCTTATAGAGCAATGTAATAACTGTGTTGTGTGGATGCTGACATTTTTTTCTTGGTGTTCACTGCAGTCAGCTTCCTGCTAGAGTTTAAGCTTATTAGGGAGAGATGGTTGTGGGGTAAACAACAAACTATTGCTAAAACAAAGCAAGGAGCATGCACCTTGCTTGTCATACTGAAGTAAGTGAAAACTACTTGTAAGTTTTCTTCTTTTGAGATTAACTGCTTATGAACTGCAGTAGTCTACGAGACTTTTAGTGTAGATATTCTTGGGGTATGAATCATGACAGGAGTCGAGGAGGAGCTGAAGAGGGCTCTGTGCATACGTGTCTACCTCATATTTCTGCCGGAGGTCCTGTACCAAGAGTAGCTGAATGTGTGTTTCTCTACCTCTGAGCCTGTTATGTTATTCCTCCACCTTGAATTTGTGCTGTCATCAGTTTAAGTAATCTAAGGGCTACTGTTCTGCTTTCAGCAATGTACTGGCTTTAAAAACTTCTTGTGAAGCTGTTGATAAAAATTGGAAAAGCTTATACTGCTATCACAGCAAGCACCTTTCTCTGTGTTGTGAGTCACTATCAAATTCAGAGGTGTACTAAAAATTTTCTAGCGTGACAAATTCGGTTGAACTTGTTGTGCTTCAGGCTATTCAACAGTAGCATACACAGGCTGGAAACAGATTCTGCATTTGTGCCTAGATGAAAGTGTGTGGAGTGCTGGCTGTATTTTTGTCTCTCTGGGTATTGCATCCTACTTTGTTAGGTGGACTGATACAGTTGATCACTATAACTTAGTGTGTGCACATACAGTAAAACTCCGTTAAGTGTCAAAGGTCTATAGCATTTGCAATCATGAAATAAAAATATATGATCATAGGCTAGTCTACCAGATAAGGACCAATGCCAAAACCCATTACTACTTGAATGAGCTTGTGGCAGGTAAATTTGCTTTAAAGTGTACCAGTTTTTAATCTCAATGCTTCTTTGACAAGCTTTCACTGGAAGTGTCATTATTCTCAATGTTCTCTCAGGTCATCTAAATTAAACATACTATCACTTGTGTTTACAAAATCCAAACCATGCTTTATTGTATCAAATACTCAACCTCAGGTGTTAGGTCACATAGAACTTGTTCTCCAAAGTAATTTAAGAAGATAGTTATTAGTGAGTTGGCCAAAAACCCTCCAAATAATGTGTTTGGTCCTATGTTATATTCTGCTGTAAGGCAGCCTCTGTTTTTACTATAACTTTTGGTTACTATGAAAGATGCTGAAGAGTTTCTGGAGAGTTGCAGTTTCTCATCAGTGTCCAGAACCATTTGGGAGTTCATGAGGATTTCATTTAAGCTCTTGGCCATCATTCACTGTTCCATATCTGTGAGGCAAGGACTTTGACATTTTTTAAAATGTTTTTCCACAGCAAGTATGTTTTCAAAGCCAAGCAGACTTGGAGTTGGTGGGTTTTTTATTTTTTTTGTGGCTTGATGGTTCCAGACAGCATATCATAATTAGTTCTCTTCTTGCTTGTTGTTGCTTTGCATCATAACAGTCACTCTAAAAAAAAAATTGTTTTTGAGAAGGTAAAAATAACTGCTATGGAAATTATTTTTTCTACTTTGTCTCTTTGAGGAAATTAAACTCTACAGAGTAATTTGGAAAGAAAGCCTGAAATACATTAGTTGGGGACCATGTTATGTAGTTGTTGCATTGTTATAAATACTTAAGGCTTCTGTGAGTGTTTACCAGTATAAAGGCTTTATGATGTCTGTTCCTGAACGGATAAAGTAAACTGTATTTGACTGTGGTATATTTGTGTTCTTTTGCATAATGCAGTAATAGGAGTGAATGTGACTTCCCCCCCACCCCACCCCCCTTTTTAAGAATGGGTAGAGAGCTTGAGTATCTGTAATAAATGGGACTGCATTCATAGTGTGCTTCATAATGTCTTAGATTTACATCACAGGCATAGGAGTTCCTGTTGACCTTGTGTTCTTACTGCTGGATGCTGTCGTGATTCGTTACCCAGTTTCCATTCAACTGATGTTTATAGTACAGTTACATTGCCAGCCTATGTTTTAGATGTGTCTGTTCCTTGTGAAACCTGTTACTTTTCTGTATTGTGTAGCAAGAAATACTGAAATTCAGTTCACTATAAGGCAGAAAAATAGTATATAAATGTATATACTGAGTTCCAGAACACTGAGACTTTATAATACCTGTAAGTTGTGTAACCTTTTACAACAAAATATAAAGAAAAATATTCTGTAGAAATAAACTGTTCCATAACGGTAAGATGGTAATCTGTTTTTGTTCTGGAGACTTGTGCTTGAAATGCTGTCAAGTTGTCATGTTGTGTTTTAAATTTGATACCAGGGAATGGGATAGGTCAAGATGGACTTATGTTCAGCATTAAATCTGAGCACAGAGAATTGTTATTTTTTCATGGGGTAAATAATTTTTTTCCTCTAATTTTCTTTTTTCTTTCTTTTTTTTTTTTTTTAATGCCTCTCTTTCTTTTACTTGTTCTGCCCCAAAGCACTGTAGCTGACTTACTTATTAAAAGACCTGTTGGGTAGACAGTGCATAATACATTTTATTCATTGAACTAATGGATCATTGTGGCATCTCCATCTTGTTTTGGATAAGGAGACATCTGATGCTTTTTTGATGCCTGAAACTAATAGTATGTTTTATGTTCATGATAGTGTGATATTGAAGCAAAATACAAATTTTTGAACTGTTAAGGTTTATGAGGCAACGTGTGGTTAGTGTTCCAGAAAATGTGCAGGTGTATTTATACGAAGACTAATGATGCAGTCATCAAATGTTTTTCCTAGTTGAGAAGTCTTGGCCATCTCATTACAGTAAAATACTCCATCTTAGCAACAGTTGCTATGTAGGACTACCTTTTTAGGCTATACTGGTACCATTTTAAGATGTTTAAAGCTTTGCAGTGTTCTTACTGATTCACCTCCTACGCTTGTGAGACTTGACTGTGTAGCTTAGGACTTCCATTTTACATAGAAAAATGATTAGTGAAGGTTTTATTGAAAGGGTATCTACAGAGCTAAAAACTATCATTGGCATAGCCAGAGAGGAAATGAGGGTTGTCTTTTGTGGACTTCTATTTTGGATGATTTGTTCTTATTAAGCAGTTCTGGCTATATATCATAAAACAACTGGGGAAAAAAAAGCTGTATAGAACAACTTTCAGCACTGCTGGGGCTACATCAGGGTGAGTGTAAAGCAAATGGGAACATTTAAATGTGGAGAACCAAGTGTGTTTGGCTGTCTTTGTGCTTCTTAAGTTCAAACTTAAGCAGGGGACATTTAGGTTAGAGATAAGGAAGAAACTCTTTCCTGTGAGAGTGGTGAGGTATTGGAACAGTTGATCAAGGAAGTTGTGAATGCCCCATCCCTGGCAGTGTTCAAGGGCAGGTTGGACAGGGCCTTGGGTGACATGGTTTAGTGTGAGATGTCTCTGTGCATGGCAGGGGAGTTGGAACTTGATGATTTTAAGGTCCTTTCCAGCCCGGATCATTCTGTGATTCTTCTAGTTTGCACCTGGCCAGAGCCTTGCAAGGCAGACTGGCTTTCCAAAGCAGCCAGCATTAGTCAGTCCCTGCAGCATCCTGCAACTTCTCTGTCACTTTGATAATGGTGATTTTCCTGCAGTAGGAAGAGCTATGTGGTGGATTATTTCTTTTGTTTTCCTCTGTAACTGTCCTGCCCTGCTTCCTTAATCAGTTAGTACTTTTTGATATTTCATAGGGCTTAGTGTGGTTGGGTTGGGGTTTATTTGTTTGTTTGTAGGTTTTTTTTTCAGGGTTTTGTTTTGTTTTTCAATCCTTCTAGTGCTGCCTGGAAGTTAGAGAGGAGGCTTAGTATACTTAGTGATCACTTGTTAGGCTCTTACAGTTGATACTCAGCTAATGTGCATACATCATGCTGAGATTTGCCAGGAGAGCCTTGCATTGAAAGGAGGAGCTGTACCATTGTGTTGCATCTGGTACCAACAGTTGCTGTGTACGACTGCATTTCTAGGCTGCACAAATGCCGCTGGAAGAAACACAAAACCACTTCCAGCTTCTGCAGTGGATGTTTTCCTGCTTAAAAAGCTTACATTAATGGATTCCTCCCTCCCTTTTTTATCCTCTGTTCACCTCCTACACAGTACTGAGAATTATATAGATACATATAAATAATTCTTTGGCTGTTGCTGTTAGTGGTTTTGTGCTTTGCTGATGCTGAGTGTTCTTCTTTCTATACAAGTTAATGTTTTACAGGCACTTAACCATGCTTGACACAAACATTGATTTGAGTTTCTTAAGGAGAAACACCATAAATGTTATGCTGATTGCTGTTTACTGCTCTTTTGTTTTACCTAGACAGGTAGAAGAAAAAGAAAATATGCATAGTTTCAGAAACGTAAAAAAAATGATGCCTCACTGAGGTTTGCTAGGTATCAGATCACATTGCTGGTGTAAGGCCTGTGTCTATTGCAATACTTGTTGTCTCACAGATGATGAAGCTGGCAATGAATGCTATTTGTAGATGCGTGATTGTCGTGACCTTCTTTTCTAAAGGAGAGCTACAACCTGCTTTGGGCTCTGACAGTACTTAATGTCAAAATAGTATAATTTGTAATGCTCATTGTCACTGTCAGTGGTCATAGAACAAATAAATATAAAAAAAGAAAAGCTGTTTTCCTCCGTCCCAAAGATCTTTGTACCATAAGAGCGTGATGAGACAAGGAGAGATGAGGACAGGGTGGTGGTGGGGACCTAGGAGAAGCAGTTCCTATAAGCTGTGGTCACCACACATGGGTTGACCAGTCATTTTTGATGCTTTTGTATGCATCTTCCTAGACTTGTGAAAAGGGCTTTGCATGGATGTAACTCAGCTTTCAATTTTGATGGAGTTGCTCAAAACCAAGGAATAGGTATTGAGAAATTTGGAGGGGTTGGAAGAGCTGGAGGTTCGTGATATTGGTGTCATGATAGAGTGGGGGTCTGGCTGTACACTAGAAACTTGACAGGCATGTGGACTCTCTTTTGTATGTTTTTTTACTAATAGTAATACTAGGTTGTAGCACTTGTATGGCCACAGAACTTCAATATCTGGCCTGGAAAAGCACTATGAATTGTAATGAATGATCATTTTTTTGCTGTAGAGAGATCTCAGCAGAGATAAAGGGTTTGGCACATAACTTTTCTAGATTTAAACCTGTTTGACATAAAGGTCCGCATGTGTAAGAATTGTACGCTGAAGAGCTAAGATCTTCAAGTGGTGCTGGTTTGTAATGCAGCTCTCTGGAGTTCTGCAAGTGGTGCCTAGCATGAAAAAATATTGTATCTTGCAAGAAAGCAGGCATAGCTTAAAAAGAAGCTAGTTCTTCCTGATAATGGTGCCTCAAGCTGTGTTAGTCAGCATTTGGACACTGTAATTTTGGGTTGCTGCAAAAGCAATTACCTCATTACCTTAAAAATAACCCACAAAACAAAACAAAAAAAACCACTTTGGAGGTGTTTACATCAAGTCAGTGGGTTGCTGCAATCCAGCTGTAAGAGCAATGGCAGTGCAGGGTGCTTGTGCCCTTAAGATGGTGATGGAGTATGATGCAGTTGCCCAGAGAAGTTGTGGCTGCTCCATCCCTGACACTGCTCAAGGCCAGGCTGGACTAGTGTAATGTGTCTCTGTATTTATGAGTGAATTTCACGGTTTGAAAGCTCTTAATTTAGTGACATTGCAAGAACTGAATTTTATATTTTTTGATGTTTTTACATCTTAAACTTAGTTGGTCACTGTCACTTGTGTTTTGATAATATGAGGAAAGAAGTAAATACGTTTGTCGTTGCATATGGGGAATATTCACTAAAGGATACTGGGTTGAGTTTAAATAGCTGAAAACAGATTTGGTTTTGAAGGTTCACTGAAAAAACACAAACACACACACAAAAGACCAGTTTACCCTTGACATTGTACTTGTTCAAGGAGTCAAATCCAAATAGAGTCAGGAGACTGACCAGGTATATGGCATCTTAGTGATCATAATTTCTGACTGTCAGACTGCAAGGACTGGATTGCTCAGCCTCCTGTATTTTGCAGACCATTAAACTGCAGCATGTTTCTTCTCCTTTAAGCATAATGTTCATTTGCGCATTTGTTTGACTCTTACAGAAGTAATTAAAAGGTGTGAGAAGACACTAAATACAGGTGTGCCTTCTCTGTTGGGCTTTAGACACTGGACTGCAGAGTGAGGGTTGAGTGTTTCTGTAAGTGTGTGCTTCCAGTTTGCAGATTATAGAGACATCTGGGTGTCTGAACAAAGCAGCTGAGCTTTGCATTTCTTCTGCGGATAAATGGAAGATTTAAGATTTTTAAGTAGCAAAATTATGATTTGCAAACTAATCTATGCAAGAGTAATTTGTGATTTGATAGGCTAAAGTGAGAGTACTTGTTGAGAGAAATATATGGAACACCGGTTTTATCTTGGAGGGCATGTTCTATGCTTAGGTACCAGGAGTAACCTGCTTCAGTGACTTCTAATGGTTGTAATGCCCCAGTTGCGATAATTGATGGTGTGTTACACCTGACTTCCTTCCTCTGTGCCAGGTTGCCTTGTGCTGACCTGAAGTTTACTCCTATTTACAAAGTGCCTTTGCAGGCTCAGTGTAGGTGGATAAGCTTGTGGCCCCCAAGGCAAGCAGAGAACTGGCAGATGTCATTTTCTTCATCTCTGTTGCACTTCAGTTTTGTGCATTCCTGGGGAGTGCCTGTCTCTGGAATTACCTTTGCTGGCAAAATTTTCCTGTGATTTATCTCATGGTCTATCTGTTTTCCTTGGGTGAAGAGGGAAAGCTATGTATATATTAAGTTTTTTTTATTAGTGAGTCATGTTGGTATTTATCAGCTTTCCTTTTGTTAACATGGAAAGCAGAAAAAGGTATTTTTGCATCTTCTGAAAAACAACCCCCACCAAATAATCCTGATTATATGGTTGTTTCAGGAACCTTTCAGTTCAGTGAGAATTATTTAACGTATTCACCTTTTTTGCAGATGATGACTTTGATCAGTTTGATAAGCCTGGTGCAGAAAGATCTTGGAGAAGAAGAGCTGGAGATGATGACTGGGACAGGTAGGTAGAATACTCTCACATTCAGTGTCTGTGCAGTGAATTGCATTGCTGTTTTCCCATTCTGTCATTTTGTATTCTAACATTTAGAGCAGCATTCGTTTAGAAACTGATGAAGATGTTGATGGTTATGCATGTCAGCTGATGCAAGATTGTGCCAAACATATACTTGCCTTGAGGAATATAAGAGCACTATGAAGAGATACCATTTAAAATCAGATAAATACAAAGTATTTGTGGTGTGTAATTAACTTTGCAATTACTGTTCTGGTTTTCCTCTTAAATATTTAATAGATCCCAGTGGTTTAAGTAGTTAAATTTTTGCTAGTACTTGAATTTGTCCAATTTTTTTAATTTTTAATGAGATGTTTAAATTCTTATCCTCAGTGTCCTACTTCAGTTTTATATTTGGGAAGAGTAATGGCACTCAGGTATAGGCTTCTATTGAAAAATATGACTGCTGTAAAGATTTAAAGTATGCATGAACTTAGTTATTTTAGGAGAGAATAAGAACATGTTTTTTTATGTGAAGGCACTCTAACTGGGAGGACTTAAGTACTGACATGCTGGCTAGACTTGCCTGTTTATGAGGGAAAACATTTCGGTTTTGTGGTTGGTTGGTGTTTGTTGGTTTTTTTTTTCTCCCTCTCTTCTGTAATTATCACTCCTTTTTAGTAAAAGAGAGACTTTTTCAGACTTTGCCAGTGGTTTTCACTGTAAAAAGGAAAAAAATCCCAAACATTTAAATAGATTTTTGTCTTTGCTAATAATAATTCCAGAGATTATAGTAAAAAAAACAAACAAAAAAAAAAAAATTACTGTAAGTAGGTTTTCACCCAGCTGAGCCCTTGGATTGAATCAGGTACTCTACATTTAATTGTCATTCCAGAGGAATTAGTTTCCTCTTCTGTGCTTTTCTGTTGGGTTAAGTGGGTAGTTTTCATTGCTCTAAACGGTGAATAAAAAGGAATAAGGGATTTGGACATTAGCTTCAGTGTACTATGGGGTGTTCTGCTGTACACTGGTGAGGGGTGTCTGTTCTCTTTCAAGCTAGCACAGCTGTTTGAGGGCTGGCTACTCAACTACAAGGGACAGATCCAGTGTGAGAGTGTAATGAAAATAACTTTTTCAGGTTGGGTCACTGTCCTGTCTTGTGCTGCCTGCCAGCCCCAGCTCTGGGTGCTCAGAACTCCTGAAGTCAGTATTACAGGCAAAATGTATTAGAATATTTTCTGAACTTTTTGCCTTCACTAACTTAATTGTATGAACAGATGGGATTTTAGATGCTGGCTGGCCACATCTGTGTTTAGCTGTCCTACTCTTACCACTCCAGAAAATTTTGAAGAGTCAAACAGCTGCTGTATTGCTAGTTGTGATTTTATTGCCAATGGTAAAAATTTTAAGGTGCACTGCTGGAAATCCAGAAAGTCATCTTGCTGGTTATTTCAGAATATGTTGTGGGTTTTGTTTGTTTGTTTGTTTTTCCAGCTTTACCTAATAGAACATTATTTGCATGTGTTGGATTTTTTAAATATAGCAGTTATTTTATTATTTTAGATGGAGCTGTCTTCAGAAATGTTAAGTTCTATGGTTGTCTGGGCAGTAACTGATGCTGTACATGGATATGTTTTTCCTACTGCAATTGCTTGAATTTTTTATCTACTGGCTTAATTCAGTACAGAACACAGTTTCTTGAAGAGTGTAAAAGGCTAAATGAACACTTTTTTTTTTTTTTAATACAAATCCCTCATGCTTTGTTTTGTATCCTAAATAATTTAGTGGGGAATGGTGAAGGGGTTATGCTGTTAGTCATATATCTTGATCAACTGTCAACTCTTACTGTGTTGCTACTTAACTGAGTCCTATCTCCAAGATGTGTAAATAATTTTGAATTTCCAAATCTTTTTCCCAAACACATGCCCTGTGATTTGGGAATACAAGTGTAACATTGTTCTTGGAGAATTTTTCCCATTACATTTTTTTTTACGAGTTCTTTTCCTGAAACACTTGTGTCCTTGCTACTGCTCATGTTTAATGAGGCATGCTCATGAAATTGGAGGCCAAAAAGGGCCAGTCTGACGTCTTTATCACGGGCTGTTAATTTATATCTTTAGGTCTGTAAAGAGCCCAAAGATTTGGTTTGGGAAAAAGATGTGGTTCTGGTGTTATCCTATGAGATGACAGGGCTGATTTAGTGGTTGATTTTTGCGGAAACTCACTTATTCTAACCCTTCTCTGAGTTTATTAGTTTCTCTAAGCTGTCAGAAAACTTTCCACATTTGTTGTCTCTTTTTTTTTTTTTTCTGTTACTTTTTCTTCCACATTTAGTAAGCTGAATTGGTTCAATGAGGGGAATGTTGAGTATTGAGAGTTCAGGAAGGGGAGGAAATGGATGTGTTTGCTGTGACAGCGGTGAGAACTTGTAGATTATTTGAACACTAATTTCCTACAGTTGTGGTTTTTGGAAAGACCTTTGCATCTTGATGGTAGTGAGGGTGAGTTGCCTTTGGAACAATCACAGATAAGTACTTTTATTCCAGTTTAGTTTATGTGGTGTTGTGTGGTATCAGATTGCAACCATTCATTTTTGTCTGTTTTTCTCAGCTAGCCTAAGATATTTTAGTATCTTTTTGAAAATAGTCAGATCTGGTAACTCTGATCCCTCTTCTTTCTGATAGATAAGTTGAGATTTGGATAGCTTTAAAGAAGCTTGAAATAGGTCTGCTTTACTGTGTAAGCTTTTCACTGTTAGTTTATTCAAAAAGTTACCATGGTAATTTTTGTTATAATTTATCAATGAAAAAATTGAGTGACAGTGAATATTATCATAGGTTTTGAGGGACATTCTGTGAAAGACTTTTGTTTCTGTCATGAACTTCACTTACATGCTAGTGCTTAGATAATTTAATCTTTCCCTTTTTCATTAATTTTTGATTTGAATTCCTTACTACCTGAGCTTGGTTTTCATCACTGAATGATATTATAACACATGGTTTTGCTGTCTTTTGGAATTTCTCTAGTGAAGTTTTGATAAAAACATAGTGCTAGGAAATATTTTCAAACCTTTTTGTGCATTTGTCAGATTACTGAAGAGATTAGGTGACTTTTTTCCTGCTTCAATTTTGGTTCTCAGCTTTTCAGCACCAATTTATGTTATGTTTTCTCTCTCTGAAATGAAGACCTTAAATTCTGGTGATTTGGCTCTTTGGAATGTATGGTATGTTTTATGTCTCAATTTTTGTTTAATATTGCAGTGAACACAAAGCAACTGGTATTTGTTAATGTTGAGTCATTCCTGGAACTGTTTGAGATCAGCAACTATGGACAAATACTGTGTACTCATGATAACATCCTATTTAGAGCTGATTTCGAATATAATCTGTTCCTGCATTATCTGTATAGGAACCAGCTCTGAACAAGGTTTATCCAACTGCAAAAATAACTCTTGGTACTGATTTACATCTTGGGATTACCACCCCATTTTCAAGTATTTCTTCTGTCATTCTAAGGAACTCTTCTACATTTTCCTGTTCTGTTCATATAGCCTGTTCTCACTTTGGGGTATTTAATTTTGATGTAGCATCTAAGGCATGGGAGGGTTGTTTGTTTTTTAAGGTGCTGGTCTCATTCTTGAATTACAGCTCATGTCAAATCACTGGCATTTTAGTATTAAGTCATGCATGCTCTAACACAGGCATTTGTGAGTAGTAAGTGTTTATTGTAGAAGGGGGAATCTCTTTACTCCTGTCACTAGGTAATTCTTTCCCTGAAGAAACAATGAGATTAAGCAACTGTCCTAAAGTTTAACTTAATCGGGACTGTAGTTTATATTGCATCCTATTTATGGGACAGATGGTACGTGATAGCAGATGTTTTATAAGCCAGGTATTTCTATGCTTCCTGAATTCTTAGCCACACTTATAAAGATGGTGAAGCATGCATTTGATTTTGTTATTCTACAAATGTCTGTTTGACTTCACTCTCAATGTGAGGTGGAGGGAGTATTTATGAAAGATCTAGGCCTGAATGGTCTCCAAGTGCCTCCTTGCTGAAGTGCAGTTGGGCACCGAGTCTTGCCCTCAGGACACTGGTGTCACTTATTTCCTGAGGAGGTGAGAAACAACAGTGTGGAGACTATGTCCGTATGGTCTTGAAGTGAAGGATCTGCAGTGGAACCTGGCTAAGTGTGCTTTAAATGCCTGTGCTTTCTCTAGGTTTATGTGTACTGTGTTACAGTTTGGGGGACATGGGAGGGAAAGCATATGAAAATAACTACACAACAATGGTCTCATTTAATTTATGGTCTATTATTTAATTTCAGATTTGTTTCTCCTTTTGCAGCTTCTTGAATGCTTTGGTAAAGGAAAGCTTTGTGCAGACTCAGCATCAGTTCTTCTTAAGTTAGTTTTTTAAGGTGTATACCCTGTATGGTTTTTGTTTCTTTTTTCTGAGGTTCACCTTCTGAAATTTGTTAATGTTTTCCAGTGAACTTGATGATGACTTGCTTGGCGAGGATTTGCTAACTGGCAAAAAGGTAAGAAAGAGATGTGCATTGAAGTGAAGTGTTACAGATACTAAAATATTAATGTTACTCAACTTACCAACTTAATTTGTTTCGTATGGCCTCTTATGTATCTTATGATCACTTCCCTCAGGCCTGATAGCCATAGGTACCTGAGGTCTGCTCTGTAGCCACATCTGCACCCAGAGCTCTTTGCTTTTGTGAAGTACTTTTCAAGTGTGGCTTTTTAAAATACAAATTTTAGAAAACCTGTACTTTTATTTCTGAGATATTTCTTCTTGTAACACACTTTAAAGAGGAGATGGTTGTCAAAATTGGTTTATACTGACTTAAAAACACAAACCCCCAAAATCAGAGAAACCCCAAATGAATTAAAAAAACCCAAAACCCAAACCCAACAAAACTCCCACCCCAAAAGCCCCCACCAGAACAACCAAATCAATCTCTCCTGCCCCCAGTGATGCCTCCTGAGTACTGATTAGCATTCTAGACAATTTACTTCAACTGCCAGTTTCCTGGCTATTAAAAGTTACTTACCAAAGTACCAGTGGTATTTACCAGAGAGTAAAAAAGCAATCGGTGATGTCTATTAAAGATCCAATCAGTGTAAGCAGTACACTACTACTTTGTCTGACAAGTAGACAGATATTTCCTCTTCTACAGTCAGGGAAGAATATGGAGCAGGTAGCACTGGGGAATATAAACGAGCCTTTCATGTCTGCTACAGACTCCTCACTCAGGTGCCTATTTCCAAAATGTAACTCTGAAAGGAACTGCATGTTTGGATTTGCCAGATACCTGCAGAAGACAGAACTTCTGTTTGGTAAATCAGAACAGGCTAGTCACCTCTTTTTCCACTTTATCTGCTAAATAAATTAATCTAGAAAGTAATTTTCAGTATTTTAGTTGTAGATGAATGGGTTTGTGAGGAAACCCAGATCTAGTAAAAGTTATGTTTTAATTGATATTATTTTTTGCAATCACACTTTGAATGTTTCAAATTCAAAATAATTTCTTCAAATTATTTTGCAAGAAATCCCTATTAAAGGTAGGAATTTCCTTTGCCTATCCAGGAGGATAGGGATTGCACATGTGTGTCACACAGTTATCAGAAGCATAAGCAGTTAATATTACATATGTGTTCGTAGTTGAAATGTGAATTGGTAAGGCTACTTAATTTATATTGAAACGAAATGGTGTAAATATTAATACTAGATTTCTCTTATGTACTATGTGTTCTTGTGTTTTTTCTATACTTGGTTTAAGTTTGCCATGTTACAGGGCTCTGAGCAGTGTCTGTGGGTATGGACTCATATGATGGAGTCATAATAGATTTCTCAAGAAGTTTTTCCTGAGCTATTTAGGCTAAACTTGCTTCTACTTAATCTCATTCCAGTACTTTTAGATAAATCTACTCTTATACAACCTTTCTTCCCCTACTAATTTAGAGATGGAAATAATATTGCTTAGCAAAACTGCAGTTACTTCCTCCTAGTGGGTAATTACTAAAAAAAAAAAAAAAAAAAAAAAAAAACCCCAGAAAATA
>NDXB01010194.1:151502-203574 GCA_002631895.1 Agapornis roseicollis
TTTTTTTTTTTTTTTATTTACTATTTTCCCTACTTCATCTGGTCATACCTGCTGTATGACCCTGAGAAAGTTACTTAATCTTTCCACGTTTCACTGAGTTATAAAATGGGTAGAATATGGACTTCCCTTAGGAAGTACTTTATAAATTTTGCATAGGTTATCAGTCATATTAGGGTTAGGAATTAAGTGTCACTGTGTACATATCTCATGTTTATTTTATTAAATGTAGTATGTTAGCTCTTGAGCTGAAGACAAATTTGCTTTCTGAGGAATGTTTTATCTTGCAGAACTACCTTTTTTCTCTGTTACATGTCAGATGCCTTTGTGCCATTATAATGCACTTGTTTATGTATAAACGTTGACTCATAGCAATGCTTAAGACAACTTTGACAAGCCATTTGAAAAGATCAAAGAAATATTGCAGACTGTAGTTCATTCATCCTTTTCCTCATTGTAGGAAGAATCTCTGGATATGTAATAACTTGAATTTGCTCTTGGTTTTAGGATTGCCTAATTACAGGATAATATTGAATTGCAATTTCTGATTGCTTAGTTTCCAGAAAAGCTGTGGGGTTAGAATGAAAAGTTTGTAGCCTGCTTTTCCCTTTAACTTTGAACTGGATGGTTTATTTTGATTGAATGTGGCAGAGTTGGAAACATTAAAGGTAAGAAAAATCTTGCAGGGGAGAGACCTAAAAGTAGCTAGTGCATCAACTGAAGGAAGAAATGCCTCTTAAGTTCCTATCTTATCTAGGCGAGAAACTTCTCAACACAAAGAACCTATGTGTGCTCTGAACATGGGAAGAGCTTCTTTCAGAGCTAATCAATTGCAAATCATAAATCCATTGGAAACCAGGTATTATTCATTTTGGGCTAATGAAGTGACTTGTAACCATGTAATGGTTAATTCTTACAACCTTCTGCAGAAGGATGTAATTGAGAAGGTCGACAAAGTTGTAATGAACATGTTAGCATATTGGTGTGAGTTCTGAATCATAGGAAATAGTGTAGTACTAAATCGGGGTAATGTTGATCAGGATTGAACCTGCTTTGAGTTGGGACTGAATAAACTCGCTTCACCTTGAATATAAATTTTAATATTTCAGGGTAGGGCTCATTGTTATTTCTTATTTTACAGCTTAATTCCTGAAATGTTTAGAGAGGAATTACTAGGAAGGACACAATGGGATAAATTAACAGTAATCTTGAAACAAGCGAGGAAGCTTTCTCTGTTACTCCATAAGCATTCAAAGGTGACTTACGTAAATGATGTTTGAGAGATATGTTCAGCCAGTTAAAACTGAGTACGTGGTGCATCTGAGCATGTTACAGCTGAGAAATGTGGTGAGCCTGTGGTAACTCAGAATTAGATCAGAGTTCTGTGAAGGCTTCTATGCTTGTCTGAATTGCACAGTTCTCTTTAGGTGGCGGTGGTTGATAGTAATACAGTCTTCAAGCATAGTCGATGCTAATGTTTTTTGAGGTATTTGAATTAATGTGGAACTGTTCAAGTGCCAAGCGTGTGTTTTCTTTAAACTGTTTAAAGAACAGATTAAGCCAGCCTCTGTCAAGAGTCCTTCTGAAGGTCTTGCTTTATCATCTGCCTTTGCTTTAAAGTGGTTAAGATGTCTGTTTCCAAGTTCCTGTCTTAGTGTCACAGTTGGAATTTCACAAATAACAGTCTGCTATGTGGACTGACCCATTTAAAGGAAGGTGATGGAATACTTTATTCAGAGACTAGGTGTATGGGTCTCCTGAACTTCTCACATGTTTTCTGACCAAATTATTAATTCCTGCAGATGCCAATGTGCAGGAGCCTGTATTTTTATTTGTTACACAAGAGGGACCATTGTGGTTCCTGTCCTCCAGTGTTATCTTGGCTAATTTTTCTTTTAACTCCTGTTAAGAGAATAGTTTAAAAGTTCTGTGAAGAAAGGTGGGGTAAAACAAGGGAAAAAAAAAAAACCAGTAGAAAATGGAAAAGGTGTTTCTAAACAACGACATGTAAGCTGCTGCTAACTGACTGTTCCAGAGGCCAGATCATTACTAAATACAAAACTAGGAGCTAAGTTGATGGTCCACATCTTTTCATCCCTTATATGAGTCCACAGCACATTCTGTGCCTGACATATTTCAGCATTTGCCTGAAGAAATATTTGTAAAGACCTTTTACTTCAGACATCATTAAATTAATGACCACTGAAGTAATAACCACTTGGCATGTGTGTGCATTGTAGAGATAGATAGAGAGATAAAAAGGATAGTAACTTGTCATGCCTGCCTCAGGATAAATCGTTTCAGAAGGAAGATGTTTTCACTGTTAACATTCTTCAGCCAGGAATTGTGGGATATCCCTAACATCCACATTCGTGGTTGGAGTAGGGCATTTAGAGTGAAGAGTAAACTGGGGAGAACCTGCCTCATGGCTCAAGGTAGAGGAATTCCTTGGGTCTGAGGCAATTTCCCTGCTATCTCTGTCTTGGATCCTTTTCTGAAACCACAGCATAGAGAGACTGTTAATGCAGCTGTATGCCTTTTGCCAGGAGAATTCTCAAAGCTGGAGCAAGTCCATAGAAGGCCATGAAGATGATCTTAAAGTTTGGAGCACCTCTCATATGAAGACTGTCTGAGAGAGCTGGAGTTGTTCAGCCTGGGGAAGAGAAGGCTCTGGGGAGACCTTAGAGCAGCTTCCAATACTGAAAGGGGCTGACAGGACAAGCAAAGAGGGACTTTTTACAAGGGTCTATAGTGACAGGACAAAGGTTGATGGCTTTAAACTGGAAGGGTGGTGATTTAGATTAGACATTAGGAAAAAACTCTTGCTATGAAGGTGCTGAGAAATTTGGCACAGGTTGCCCTGAGAAGTTGTGGCTGCCCCATCCCAGGCAGTGTTCAAGGCCAGGTTGGATGGGAGCAGCCTGGTCTAGCTGAAGGTGTCCCTGCCCATGGCAGGGGGATGTGATTAGGTGATCTTTAAGGTAACTTCCAACCCAACCCATCCTGTGATTTTGTGATCCCAATTCAACCACTTTTCTTAATCTGACACCCTAGGTGTGGTATGAGCTGGGCACATGTCCAACCCACAGACACATTTTATGAATTTTAGTCAACTTGAGTTTCAGATCTGGAGTAAGAATAGGCTGAAGTGGTATGGAGCACAAGATGAAGTGGCACTAGTGTCTGACTAATTTATGCCAGGAAGGCTTTGACCTTTCTTAATGCACAAAGCTTTTGCCTTTTGATAGGACACCTTAGTCCACTGGGTGCCTTTTAGGTAACTATTGAATTTAAGTCTGAAAAAGTTGAATTGTATAATTTAGATTTATGTTTTATTCAGTATTGAAAAATAAAGACTTCAATAGAGTGACTTGTCCTCGGGCCCTTGTAAATATTCTCCACTGCATGTCTTTTCAGTTCCCAGGGGATTCTGACATGATTTGGTTTTAGAATTTACCTTATAATTTCTTTTCAAAATAATCTTTATCCCAAATAATACTTGATTTTTTTTTTCCCCCTTTTAACTGTAGAAATCTTATATAAACTTCCTACGTATTCTCATTGAACTTCTCCAGGACATCAGGTTCTGTCTTAAATGGATGCTGTCAGAGGCATTTGATTAGTTTTGATTATTTTTTTCCCCACCATTTCTGAGAACCATAGTTTGTTGAATTCTAAGCTTTCAAGTGTTATTTGTCATTCAGACACTGTTTTTAAATGCTTCTTTATACTTTTAATCTTTGAGAGGTTTTTAAGTATGTGCTCAAGTTGTTGCTCAAAAGAGATTGCAGTTGTCCATTGCTGCTTGTTTGGAACATTTCTTTTAGACAGCAATATATTAGTGCTATACAAGTTAGATATAAAAGGCACTTCAGCATAGTTACTTTTATTTCCCCAAAGTGGTCGTTGGACTGACTTGAATAAGCCTACAACACCATGATAGCAAACTTGGGTCAGTTTCATGAATTTTATTGCTCCTGACTTTGTCTGTGAGTATGCCTTTAAACACCTCTTGCAGTAAGTAGCAGTGGTGCTTTTTAAAACAAACCTCCTTGCAGTAGTGCTTGCTGTTTGTTGTGGAAAGTGCAGACAGCCCTTCACTCCTGTTTCAAATTTGACCATGAGTTGCCACATATGAATAAAGGTTTTGTCAACTGCTGCTAAGGTCATGGCTCATATTCTCCAGTACTTACAGTAAGGACAACTTAAACAGTCCTGCATCTGAGTACAGTCAGTCATTTAAAACTGGCATTTAGTAAGTAGTGGTATTTAGTAACTAGTACATGTTTGCAGCAGTATGTATGTAGGAGACAAACTGTTAATGTCAATAAAAGCCACTTGTGAAAATTATTTTCCTCCTTCCTCACAATTACTCTGCTTTAGTTATGGCTTTAATGAGTAAGAATAAATGAAATTTTCACTCTATTACTGTGTAGCAGTGGCAGATCACAGGTAGTGTAGAAAGCATTTTGTTTTCATTTAACAGGATACATGGTATCAGGTGGTGTTGATTGACATTTCTTGGATGCTGCTTTACACAGCATTTCATGCAAATCATGTTTGAATGAGACTGCTGCATCGAATTACATTTCTTTCAGATTATGGCCTTTGCAGATGTGAGACTGAGCTTGTTCAGCAGCTAGCAAAAAGCTTTGTTTTTAACACTGTTTTCACAACTTGACTGCAAAGCTGTATAATTACAACACTTAAGATAGTGAAGGAATGATAGGCACTTTCTCTTACCAGATCTATAAGTAGTAGCAAGCAGATGCAGCATGAGATCCCACCAGCTGTCAAGTATTGTCAGGCTGGCATAGAGGGAATGCAGTTTAAAATGCAGGTGACATAATACCCAACATCCTCCATTTGCTAGTGGGCTTCTGATTAATCACGATTACCATACATTACCATACCATCAAATTTAATCATATCAATGAATTCCCATCTGCAGGAGGAGCGGCAGCAGCAAAACATGATGGTAACAGCTATTAAATAAGAGAGAAATAGATGATTTCTAAATGCAGTAACCCTTTAACTAGCTCCCGTGTGCACATGCTCCATAGATGTTAAAATCAAATGGAAGAATTTTATTGTTACTGTCATTTACCTTTGTGTTTAGTGACTGCTATTTAGCACTGCCAAGAAAACTAGTGTTGTAGAATTAATTTTTTTTTTCCTGTGTCAGTGGTGCTAGATTTTTGTAAATCTCATCTTTAGTACCTGCTAGATACAGAATCATGGAATGGCTGAGGTTGGCAGGAACCTCTGGAGGTCATCTGGTCCAACCCCTGCTCTAACAGGGCTACCCAGGGCCAGCTACCCAAGGCTCTGTCCAGGTTGGTTTTGACTGTCTCAAGGATGGAAACTCTACAACCTGCCTGGGAGATTGTCCCAGTGCTCAGACACCCTCACAGTAAAAAACTGATATATCTTTTTACATATAAGGGTATGTACATCAGGTTTGATATATTTGTATGACTGAAATATGAAATTTTTTTTAAGCCTTGCAAGTAAAGCACAAATTTTTATTGAAGAAAAAATACCGGTATGTAGCCATGAATTAGGCACTATTAGAGATGTTTTGTAGAAATCAGGTTTCATACAGAAATCCATTTAAAATATGCAGTTGACATCCTACTGCAATGCAGTAAGAGTAATCTAGTGCTTAAACACTAAATGAAGAGCTAAAATATATTAGAGTCCTGCAGTGTAGTTCTTCTAAGCTATTTTAACTGAGTTGAGAAAAGTGTCCTTTTAAAAGATAATTCTGTGCGTTAGTGTCATCACAGTACAAAAATTATAAATGTATAAACTGGTATTTATTCAGTCTGCACCTTCAGTTCCTGCGAATTGTTTAGAAAGCGAAAAGAATAAAAGCTTAGTTCATTATAACCAGTCATATGCTACTACTGTTTACAGTAAAATATGGTAGTTAGAGGGATGTTATGGGTTGACTGTATGGGGTTTCCTTTCCAAAAGGGAAAAACTGCCTAGGCCTTCATGCACAACATGTGAGTAGTACCTGCAGGCACAGTGGGAGCTCTGGATCTGTAAAGTCCTCACAACAGCATGTTTGTAAATTCTGATATTTGCCTTATTTAAAGCTAGCTACTTCTTGATGTTTTTATAGTAGTCTGAGCATTTTTTTTTGTTGAAGGGAGGAATATCATCCCCAGGACCTCCAGGCATACTTCCATGGAGTAGTTTGGGGTAGGTCCAAGGAAAACATGTGAATCTTCTCAGTTATTTTATCTCGCTAGTTCTGAAAGCAGAGGAGGTCCAGAACTTTTGGGTCCCTAATTTTTCCCATGTTCCTGAAACTGCTAGTTTTCAGAACAAAAAATGTGCAGAAGGATTTTGTCTATAGATAAAATGAGTATGAATTTCTGTTATTTCAAAGGAAAGTGCATAATTCTAAATGGCACTAATATCCTTTACACTGTTTCTCCAAGTTCTTTTTGTATTGTACTTAACGTTAAAAAGTTAGAGAGTGCCGAACAGAAATGATAACACCACAACCATTAAAAGGATTATAAACTAAAGTGAAATTGAATCCTCCAGATGAATTAGTTTAAAGCACCTGTTGAGGAAATTATTTAGGTTTATGCTCTAATCTGAGGGATATGGGTTTATTCTTCCTTTAGGCAGTGCAGTCTGCTACAACTTGTCTGTCGTGCAGTTTCTTACTATGGCTGGGGAGAGGTGGCTCTGCTGGCTAGACGCCCTTTCTTCATCTGCGCAAAACAGATGTATGAGAGCATGATTTTTCTGTGCATCAGCAGTGTTAGGAATTTAAAGCTAGAGTTGGGATACCTCTCCTATGCTTGCATTTCATTTAGGAGTGTTTCCTGAGAATTTTTCTTAAGTGGGATCGCATGTCCTGCGGATTTGCCTTTTCTAACATACATACCTTGATGGCAAAACAAATGGAGGTTTGGAAAGTCCACCCATGAAGAGCTGGTTGCTTGTGGGCTATTTTGTTTTATTGTTTCTCTTACAGAAATATGCTGAGGTTGGGAGTTCTTTTGTCTCTGTTTGCAAAATGAATGTGTCCCTACTTGATGTAGTAGGGGAGGATGCCCTGAAACTTGCTGGAAAGGGATACTTTTAATATACAATTATTCTGATTTTCAGCTTTAGTTTCTTGAACTGTTTGAGATTGTATTAGTATGGGTGGAATATCTTTCTTTTTCTGTATTGCCTGTGTCCTTATTTTAGCTATTTGATCATGACTTGGCTTAAATAATGAGGGATTCCATGCTTATCTCTTTGCTTGTACTGGTTTTCCATGGTGGCTGAATTCTATGTTGGGACCTTAAACAGTGAAATCAGGCACTCGTGACTTCTCTAACTAATGGCTTGAATTTGTCAGGAGGCATTTTCTTATCTTTTGGAGTTGTGTAGTATCAAAGAGAAGCTTGTCAAATTTATGTGGTACATTTTAATACATTTAAAAAAAATCTCTTTCAGCTCAGTTGAGGAAAAGATTACTCTTTTATTTCTCAGACTCACTCTGCCCATAATACTAGGATCTGGGCAGTCCACATACTTGAACCAGCACTTAACTAGCTATCTCCTTACATTTTCCCTCTCAAAAGATACATTTCAGAAGCTTTAAAAAGAATCATGTATGGGTAGTATACAGTTGCAGTCTTGAGCTTTATGATTACTCTGGACTTTTTAAGTTTTGTCTTTGATTGAAATGTAGTTAAGGTATGAATTTTTATATAAGATTTTCTTGGAATACTAAATCCATTAGAATAATCATGGTGCTTGTGCACCTTAATGGAATTACCTGACTCTCAGGGCTCATTGCGACACAGCTGAGTTATTTAAACTGTATTTAAGGAAATACCAAGTTTTAGTATAAAACGTAAGTGTATCATTTCCTTTCTGTATGTTGTACACAGTAAATGAGAATACTGTGAAGAGCCATGTTTGTAAGATACATACATTTCTACCTGAAAATTTTTGATATATCCATGATGTATGAAGCAGGGCATACTACACAAGCAGACAAAAAGTCAGTTCCTTGCAGTGGAAGGTCGGCATTTTAGGAAAGCTTTTCATAAAGTCTAGTAGCTGCTGAAATAAGAGGATTAACATCTTGTGACAGATGGCTATAGTTTTAATTGTCATAGGTTATAGTGGTCATTATTCTTTGCATTTAAACCATATAAGAAGAATTAACTGAGTGGCCTTGCTCAACTATCAATGGGGTTCTCCTAGCTCTTTGCATTTTAAGTGAGCTTAATAAATGAAAACATGTTGTAGAGGCAGGGTGTATTTTATTGAAAGATTCATGAAGTTTCAATGACATTGTTAAGGTATTTAATTAGTCTCATGAAAAAAAAAAAAAAAAGTAGAGTGACCCTTTTAGAGAAGCTGATAAGTCATATAATAGCTGTTAGATCCTCTTTATTCCTTGCTTTATAAGATTAACTTTGTGCTAAGCAATTTATGCTAAGTTTTCCCTTTTATTGGTAACCAAAGTTATCTGTGCTTCATGAATAGATTATTGGCGATAACATCATGTAATTAACAAGAGATGCAGAAAAGTAAAAGTACAATTTGTGTGAGAATTGTATGAGAGAGAATGTTAATTTCTTAACTAGGAAGGATATTTAAAGGGATAAAAGGAAGGCAAAATAGTGCAGTTCTTTGAAAGGATTAAAGTAACCTTATCTCATGTTCTTTCAGAAGGTGGGATTGCCAGAGTGTGTGAAAGTCATGTTCAATGAGCTATTCACAGCTCTAATGAATTGTAGACACATTATTGCGTTGCATTTTTTTTTTTTCCAGAAGTGATTGATAAGGTGTAAGTTATGCCTTAGCTATATTGAATAATGGAAGTTAGTAAAAGGGGAAATTGTACAACCCACAGGCATGCAGAATTGACATTTTTATATAATCAGAGGAGCTATAAATTAAAGTGTGTGGGGGAGGAAGGGTGGGTACATTTATTTTCCTTTGTCAGAGTAAACTTCAGAAAATTAAAGACAATAAAATACCTGTCAGTAGCACTTCACTGTGCTGTTATCTTCTCCTTTAAAGTATTTCTAAAATGCCTGGGATTGTGGTCTCTCTGGAAATCTACACAGAACCCTATTTCCAGTGTAATTTCTTTCTAGACTTTAGTTCTTGTATTTAAAGATGGTACATAAGAATTTTCGAAGTAAAATTGCATGAAGATAAAAAGAGTTCAGCACACTCCTAAAAGTCAGGAAAAAGTACAGACCAAAATTTACTTTCTTTGGTAGCTTAAGAAAAATCTTCAGTACCTTGCTTTCAGTGTTAAGGCATGGGTTTATTTTGGTTTTCACAGAAGAGAAAAAAATGAGAAAAAATGGCCAGAGCTGGGTTCCCTTGTGGCCCACAAAGCCTTGGCGAGAGGCTGTTCAACAGCCCTCTGGCTTTCCAAAATGACAGTTGGTCTTTCAGGTCCTCGAAATGTTTAACACCAGGGCTACAGGTAGTGGTTTAGAAGGAACTGCAATGCTGAAGTGCTTGCAGTTTTGTGAAGGGAAACCTGTTGATTCGTTAAGGACTTCAAGGCCAGACTGTTACATGACTGATACATCCGCTTCAGGTGTTCCTCTGTGTTCAGCAAGCTTTAAATCTAGCTAAACCCTCCATTTTAGGAGTCTTGCAGTTTGGTGCATTTCCAAGTAATCAATCTGGTAATCCATGCTAATGTTTTTAAATAATAATGGTGCTATATGATCTAGTAATGACAAGAAGGGGAGAAGACTTATCCAGGAACTTACTGTATGTTCCCTGTTGGGTCATTCTTATATGGACACATGTTAACACCATCTTTATAACCATTTCTGCATGAACATGAACCAGCCTTGTGGAATCTTGCTGAAAAGGCACGTATTTTGTCCTTTCCCCAAGTGTTGGACTGAAATGTAGACGGTGTCAGCCTCAGCTGATCATATGAATTTGCAATTCTCTCTTTTGTTATTTTGAAGACTGAAATTTAGTAAGTAGAGAGGTTTCCTAAAAGGTTTAGTAACAGTAATAGTTAAAATTATTTTTTGTTGGGAGTCTTCATTGACATGTGTACTAAATAGTTGGTTGTAATTTGAAACTGTCCGGATAGCAAAACCGTGAAAAATGGGAGTACCTACTGTGCATATAGAGATTTATTATGCATCTATGTTACACTATGCTTATTTTATCAAAAATAGACCATTATGAAAACTGCCTATTGCACCTGCTCTTCATTAATTTTTAAAGTTAAATAGCTCTGAGTGGTCTTTTCTACAAAATACCAGAGGGCACTTGGGGGTTATTAGCAGCAGATACTTGCTGAATGTAGAGTTTAACACTAATGGGGAAATAATCCACTCCTAGAATTATAGTTTAAATACTGTTAAGGGGAGAAAAAACCTGAACAAAACCATAACCAAAAAACCACAAACAGACCCACCCTCAAAAAGGGTAAGTAATAGAGAAGTGTTCCATTACTTTTTACTAACTTTAGGAAAGTCAGAATTTGACATTTGTAAAAGGTGAAGTCGTAGGATTGTTCCTATTGAATTGGATAAAAAAAAAGATGTAATGGTATTTCAGAATAATAGACAAGCACCTCATAACTTAGAAAAATATCCACTATAGTTTACATATTTTCTTACAAATTAGGGGGGGAAAAAAAGAAGTCTGTGCTTAGAAGTAGTAGCCCTAGTTGAACTATAAAAGTTTAATTTTCACATACAATGTGTGAAATTAATGCATCACACCATCAACTTCTTGTTGGAATTGCCCTGAAAGCCTTTTTCCAGAAGAAAAATCTCAGCAGTGTAAAAATCTGAAAATACAAGATTCTCCCTACCCATGTTATTGTAATGCAGGGCAGAATTTTATTACACTCTTTAGGGATAGCAGTAGCTAAGTTGGTTTAGGGGAAAAAGTAGAGGTCAGTCGTTTTCACAGATGTTAGAAGGAAGAGGATCAAACTAATTGAGAAAATCAAACTAGCAAATATTGGTAATTTGTTTTTCAGCAAATAACAGATGTCTTTGGAATTAATTTTGCATGATGGGCGTGTGGTTATCAGCCAAGAAATGTGATCAGTCATATTTTAGTAATTCTTAAAAATGTCATACACATGAAGTTAAAATCTGTTCAGTGATCAAATAAGTAGGCATTTCTTAGCGATACTCAATTGCCTGTATAGCATTGAGTGTGCATGCACATACTGTGGTGTGAGTTACGTCAGCTGTATTTTCTTAGTTTTGCCATTTTTGAAACTTAAGTTTCAGTAAACCCAACCCTGTGCATGGGGTAAGCTTTCTGGCAGGGAAGTGTCCTTGTGTCAGCACTAATGAATCCTGACAGAGGGGGACAACTTGCGTTCGTTGCAGGATATAAAAAGGATCTTCATGTTACTTTTAATGAAGAATGGAGAAGGAGGGGTTGGCTTTAGGATTGGAAAATATTTGCTGTCTTTAAAAACTGCTGAGCCACAAAGTTTAACTGGAATCTTATTTAAAGGTGGAAAAAACCCCACACCCTAGACAACCAGTCAAACTCCCAAATTCTTAAGGATAGAAAAAAGAGAGGTCAGATGTTCCAAACATCAGATAGTTCTTTCTCACTCTGATTTTGTTGGGCTGGTTTCAATTATTTTGACCCAAACTTGTGTTGTGGGATATACTTGTATGAAAACACCACTAATAAAACTAGAGGAAAAAGGATGTTTTCTCGGTGTGTCTTGGTAGGCATTTGTTGGAATTTTTAGATAACAGTTAGTTTGTCTTAAAATTACTGAAAGTGTTTAGAGAACAGTAAATGTTTGTTGCTTAAACTTAGTTGGGTGGACACCTTTGGTACTAAAGGGAGCTTGAAATCAGTGTTGCATGTATTTGTAGCAGTAAAGTATCTTTCTGGTTCTTGGCTTCTGGAATATTTTTTGTAAATGTACTATCACTTTTTTAAAAGTGTGACCTTTCTTAGCTCTAAAACCCCCTTCTATTACTCAGTTCTGAAACTTAACTAAAGCTTATTTCAGAAGGGTTTAATGTTTCCTTATGATGAGAAATACACAACTGCTCTCAGTGTGTGTAGTACTGCCTGGCTTCTGTGCCTTGAATCAAGATGATATGTTGGTTGCCTGCCTCAATTTGAATTGCTTTGGTTGAAATTTTCCAAATAGTTTCATTCCAAGACAGAAATGATGGAAAAATATATAGAAACATTTTATTATTGCCCAAGCTTGCAAGGAAGAAAATTGAGTTTGGCTGCATTGAGGATGTTTCGGTATGTAAGACCTGTGTGAAATTCAACAGGACTTTCCACGTGTTTGCAGTTTGGTGCTGCTTTGGGATGAGGTACATCTGGGCATAATGATGAGGGTATGGGTTGGCAGGAGAGGGCAAGCTGGTACAAAGAAGTATGTATTTAAAATATAAGTAGAAGGATCTTTTTCAACCTGTGCTCTCATTTACTCCTTCCCTGACAGGCAAAGAGTGGGAATTGCCTGGATTAAGTGTACAGGCAAGCATGGCAGGGTCTGCCTGGGGTAAATAAGAGCTTCTGACTGGCTGCCACAAGACAGGACTGCCAGTATGGAGTCACGGAGCTGGAAAGCTGGATCCATGCTGGGGTTAGGAACCAACAGCAGAGCAGAAGATGCAGTGAGGGTGAGAGAATGTATGTGAAGAGCAAGCAGGACCGAAACAACAGTAACGCTACTTGGACACAGAATTAATATTGGGAAAGGTGCTTGATCCTGTGTTACAAATTTGGTCATAGAAGCAGAGATACCTGCTTATTTCATAGTCTCAGTCTGTATTTTGTAACCTAGCACTAAAACTGACATTTGAGAGTGAAGGGAGAGACTGATAAGTATCTGGTACCTCCAACTAGGGGAGAATACATTGAGTTACGGAGAAGCAGGCAGAGGAGACTATGTTGCTGTAGTGCCATTTGTTGCTTGGAAGCAAGCCCAGCCAGATCATTACTGCTGCCAGTTCTTCAGCTCACAAGGCAAATATGTGATAAGTATGCTTTATTAGTCCATGTTGCAGTAGGTTTCTACATAATTTGTTTTTTGCTGGCTGTTTTAGAAATAACTAAGATATGTGTAGGTATATATTGTGTCTAGAGAAAAATACAGGGAGAACTGCAGAGCTTCCAAGCCAAGCACTCCAAAAATAGGAAAAAGCAGTCTGTTCAGACCATTTTCTCTCCTCAGGTGTGATGTGCTCATGTGACTGTGTGCTGTAAATAAGATGCAAGATAAAAGCCATCTTGTGTGAAACTGCCCTGATGAACTGTTTTTTCCTTTTCCCGTGTTGCAATGACCTCATGCATTGATAAGTGAATAACTAGATAGCTGAATACCAGTTGGTTTGTGGGATGCCCCCCTGGAGGCTGTGCAGCTTGCAGAAATACTGTGTATTCCTTAGCATGGCTGTAAGAGCAGTGCATTGAGAAATAGGCTTTTTACCACCACAGCTTCCAAGGTCAGGGAATGCATTTAACCTTAGTTTGAAAGTACCTCTGGCAGCTCCTCCATGCAGTCATGTTAAAAGTTGTATTTTATGAGCAAAGGGTCAGGATCCTGAAGGTTTGTGTTCAGTTGCTCTTTTGGCAGGCAGCCAGTACTGTCCAGCTCAGGGAAGGGCAATGCAGCTGAACAGCCTTGTTCAGCTAGCCCTGGATGGATTTTGATGGGACAAATAAATGTCACTTTTTCGATCCCAAATAGCTTGCTCTTTCTCCAGCTGCTTCTGTTTGTAGACAGCCTGTAAAAATACAAAGGCATTAGTCTCTTCCAAGGTAGTAAGAATATTTTGTGTTGGTAACTGTTCACTTGTAGAAGTGTAGCAGCTCCTCTTACAAACTACATGTATGCTATGAGGACTGTCGTGCTTGAGTGTAATATAATGTCTTTCCACTAAATGAAAACCCAGAGGAGACTGGCTGACTAGGAGCACTGGTGACGGGATATAGACCCTTTAATCTTCTAGGAATGATAAAGTGTTTACAAGTGATGGCTGTATAATGACATAAAATAAGTAGTCACAGTCTTGCTTTCAAGTAAGAGGTCTTAGTATCTCACATATCCCTGTTCAGGTGTTTAAAGAGGGCCAGAGATTTAATAATGGCTGTGATCCCCAGTGCCTCTCAGCTACTAACTTGGGCCTTGCGAATCCCACTTGTGTTGGGCTGGTAGGAGGATGTGAAGCAGTTCTGTCGTGTGCTACTTCAGTAGTGAGTAGACTTCATTTTCCAGGGCAAATACATATTTTTGCTATGTGAAAACTTGTGTTTGCTCATATTTTTTGCAGTACAAAGAGGATAGTGTGAGACTGCACCTGCTGTTGGTATAGCAAATCATAAGGCACTGCAATGTAGTTTATGGTCCTTTGCTGATGACTGTGTTTCAGTCTAGCAGGGAGTGTTTGACCTGAATTCTGTTTTGAAAAGCTTTAAGGTAAGCATCAAATGTTAACAGAACAGATGCCACCACTGGAAAGGAAAGATGTTCATAGATGACTTTTGTTACTTGTTTTACTTATAATAAGGAAATACTTCTGCGTATAATAATTTTTGGGAAGCAAAGCTGCTTCTGTTTATCAGACATTGCTAATGTGTTTTATCAACTCTAGATATGAAAGAAAAAATGATAGTGTGACTTACTGAAGCGTGCCTTCTGCAAAATTCTACTTTCGGATTGATGTTATTCTTTTGGATTGCCATCCTGCTTTCTGCAGTATATGTATTTCACATTTGAATGAAAAAAACCCAGACCCACCTTACTGGAGGAAAGATAATTTTGTACTCTTTCTTATAATGCCTTAGATGGTACATTTTGAATAGATGGAAGTGTGACTCTACTGTCATTTAGTTGTAAAAGATGTCTTCTTTAATTTTCTGGATGCCATAAATTGTCATCCCCCACCTCTCCTTTTTCTTTTTTTTTTTTTTTTTTTTTTTAAGTAAACCTGCCTATTCTTTATGATGAAAGTGTAGTTATTAGAAACACAATACAACAATAGGTCAGCAGTGGATTACTGTGATGTGGAGAGCACAGGTTTGCAAATGTTAGTCTTTAGGGGTCCTTTGAGAAGCTAGTTAAAAGTGATTTTGCCGANAAAGCTTCACTTCTGTAGCTTACATTGTACTAAATTGATGGTAAAGAATAGCATGGTTTAAGAAGATAAATGTTAGGAATGTCTTCTAAAGTAGACATTCAAATTTTTCTGGATTAATGGGAAAGAAGGTCAATCGTTGCATGGATTGCTATAAGCTTGAGAAGAAATGGCATTCCTGCGGTGCTTCTGATTATTAAAACATTGTGAATTCATTTCAGGATACTGTTCTCAGGTTTAATAGATCTCCATTGTGAAAGATTGACTCACTAACGGCTGCCAATTTGTGCAGATGATACGAGATAATTCATAATGCAACTGTACTTTTAAGAGGAGTTATAGCAGGCAATAGATAAGTTCCTGGATGTCAGTCTTAATCTTAGTTCTGCCTTATAAAATAGGGCCCTCCAGACTTTCAGCAGCATACGCCTGGACCAGTTCCCACCAACTTCTCCCAAGCCCCAAGGCTGCCAATCCAGGACCAGTGGAGAGGGCCACCACCGCCACCACCACCACTCCCTCCTCCACCTCCTCAGGAAAGAGATCCTTTCTTCATAGCAGGTAAGCCTTTCCATTAACATACATGATCCGCTTTTTGTAAAGTGGCTATGCAGTGTAAGTTGTATCATACAATGTGAAATGTTTGGAAGAACCTGCAGGCTGGAAGATCCTGTTTGATGTAGCCAGACTAGTACAAGATACGGACTAGTATCAAAAATTCCAGTGGTCTGTTACAGTTTTACTACTTTGATGTAATGTCTCGTATCTGTAACTACCATCAGCCTGGATATTTTTAGAGAAATACAAAGTAAAGTTAGTGTGTAAGTGATGGTTGCAGTACAGTTTTGTTATGTTACTGGTACTCTCCATAATCTTTAGTTTCCACCAGGAAATTTTTAACCACCTAGAAAATGTGTTTTGTAAGAAATCTGTTAAGGTTAGCTAAAGTGATACAGTGTAGCAAACATACTCTAATCCCTGGAATCCTCACTTGATTTCATTAAAGTAGAATTTCTAAAGATACTGGTATTTCCAGCAAAGTACCAGTTGTCCTGGTCTTTCAAGCATCAATTTCTTTCATACACAAGTGGCAGAAGCAAGAGAAATAGCCTTGAAGGTAGCTTTTAAAATTAAAACATCCCATACAATTTTGCTTTCTACAGATTTCAGGTAACTCTTCCAAATCAATATAGAGCATTACATTTCAAAAGCATGTTTATGTCCCAGGGGGGTTGTCATTTAATTACTTACCTGATTTCCACAGATCCAAGGTTTCCAAGTCATCCCTTATTTGAGCAGCGAAGCCCCCCACCACCACCACCTCCTCCACTTCTTAATAGCGCACATCCTGTCCCTACCCAAAGTCCAATGCCATTCAACCAGCCCGGGCCAGCATTCAGTCAGCAGGGCCAGCAACCGGTGTTCCCCAGGGAGCGGCCGGTTCGTCCGAACATGCAGCCTCAAGGTCCTGTGGGGATTCTCCATTTCAACCAGCCGGGTTCAGCAAATCCACGGCCATTCATCCCTCCGAGACAGCAGTTCCTGCAGGCTCCAGGACAGCCCTTCCTTGCTGCACACACGCAGCCTGCCATGCAGGTATGGGTCCACAGTGAGAAGGGGCCTGCGAGGAGCATGTGAAGTGGCCCAGTGCTGCCATGTAGGGAGGAGTAATGTAGCTCAAGTAAAAGTTACTTGAGATTACAGGTATGAGGCAGATGGACCTGTAGTACTTTTTATTGCTGTGCCTGAAGAAGTGATTACTCTTCTACCTAGTTGGCAGCACTAACGCATTTCAGACAGTGAGACTGCAGCGTGGTCCTGGCTCCTGAAGTTGTGTTAGCTCTGCAGAGGTAGGGAGAGTGGCTCCGGTCTGGCTCTGGTCAGCAGCAGGGCGGGAGCGCCCTCTGCCGCTCACCTGCGGAGCCCGGCAGGGAGCTGGGGGCCTCCCGCAAACTGGGAGGAAGCTGAAGTGATGCTTGAAGTGGATAAATGATTTTGGGGACGTGCAGAGTGATGTACAGGGCCCTGTATGTTCTGTGGGATTTATGCGAGGTTTTCCTCATAGTGTCTGCACTTTGAACGTGGGGGAATCCTGAACTCTAATAATGCTGGAGAAGGGGAAAATCATGAGAAACCCCAAACAAACAAATAAACAAATTTAAAAGTAATTAAAGGAGTGGACAGAGGGCAGAAACCTTTGCAGGTGTCTTTTTCCATTTCAGCTGTTGACTTACACAGGTTTAAGTATAGAACAACCCTGTACAGCTTCTGTTAGTCTGGTTTCTACTCAGTATACCTTTGGTTTACCCTAGTCCATAGCTGCTTACAGATGTTTTTGAGGACTTGGAAGGCTGGAGCTATTTTTCAGGAGTTTATTACCTTGGAACTAAAACCAGATAATCTTTTTGTTCATGTGAAGGGTCCCTTGCATCCTCCATTACAACCTCAGCCACAGCCTCAACCTCAACAGCACCATCACCAGCAGCAGCAGCACCATCACCAGCAGCAGCAGCAGCAACACCATCATCATCTTCAAGGGCCACCACAGCCCTTGATGCCCATGAACCAGCCACAGTTCAGGCCTCACATGCAGGCCACACAGCAGCAGCCACCAAATAACAACAGGATGCAGTGTCAGCCACGACCAGGTCCAATGAAGCCAAGGCATGTAAGTATTATATATGTCAATGTTGTTGTCTTGTGTAGTTCTGCATGAGTAGCAGGCATGTAAGCACAGGCTTCAGATCTCACCAGCATGGTTTTCCAGTCCCATTTATTTCCTTCCTACTCTGTTCCCTTCTTTCACCATTTCTTGCTCCTTTTCTGCTTTGATCATTTTATAACATCCAAATGATAGCACTTGGATGATAGTACTACATCAAAAAATAGCACTTGTATCTTTCCCTTTTAATTTTCTTCTCCAGTCTTTGGTGTTTCTCTTGGTCTGGGTCCAGTAAGAGATGATTTGGTTGCCCAAAAACTGGCAGTAAAGGATTTTTAAAGGATAGATTTGCTTAATATGACTTCAGAACTGTTGGTAGCCTGTAGTTGTGTTCTCTGGCACTGTCTTTTAATTTGAAGACCTCTCAGTATCACTGCAAATAAGCTTTCTGTTTCAGATAGTGCCACTTATGTCTTGTGACTTAGCCTTTGTCCAGTATATTCTGTTGGCTGGATAGCACAACAGTCTGTACCAGTGCTTGAGATAGTGAGACTGTAGTTCAAACTGATTGCTTTGATTGGGAAATGAAATCACACAGTGAAGCTGATTTCTGAGAAAGAAGTTAAACAAAATTCAGTTTTGCTTTTAGTTAAAAAAAAGCCCTAAAACTATTGTTAAAATAGTCTCATTTCTACTCTGCCTCTTCAAAATGATGAAAATATGAAACACAAAGCACTTCAGTCTGATTTGTAGTCGAAGTCTACAGGTTTTTTCCTTTCTGCTTTCCAGAGTACACCATCACAAAATATTGTCAAGCGTCCAAATCAGCAGCTACAGTCAACTGCTCCAAGAAATAGTAACTTGCGTGAGTTGCCGATAGCACCATCACATGCTATGGAAATGAACAACAACAGACGAACCTCCACCCCAGCTGCTCAGGTCAAACCCATTACCAGCACAATGTCTGCCACCAAGTCTGTAGCTGGTGTTGGAAACTCACAGGGAAGGCCTGAGATGAAAGCCAAAGCAATCACAACAGTGGGCCAAGCAAAATCAGAAGTAAAATCTGAACCAGAGGTAAGGCTTTGTAAAACAAAATCTTTCATTTAAAAACAAAACCAAACCAACCAAACAACCAAACCCACCAAGAAACAAAGAACTCCGACCTTTATAAAACTCTTCTAGTTTGACTTGTGACCTGTAAGCACATTTAATGCATTATTCACCCAATAATTTTTGGTACCACTAGAGGCCTCCCTTCTGAGTTGTACTTTTCCCTAATGTGATAGCAAAATCAGTCTCCATAGACAAAAAAAAAAAAAATATAAAAAAGACATCTGGAAGGTTGGCAGGCTTGTGATGAATCTGTTTTGCTGGATGAGGACTCATTCATACTATGAAAGACAAAGGGTGAGAGTAAGGGTCATCAGTGATGCAAGCCTCTGAAATACCCATTGTGCCTATTCTTGTCTTCCAGGATTATGATCTTTTATTTTTTTTTTCTCCCAGTAATCACATTCTCTAAGTCAGAAGGCCTCTTCTCTTCCATTTCCTGTGATGCTGTATGGCTGAAAAAAAAAAAAGAGAGGGTATCTGGAGACCTGTGAGCTGATTTTCTCATGCTGTTGTCCTTTAGGCTGTTAAGTCTCCTTTAGGTTCTTGAGCAGTCATGCATGGGGTTGCATTGTCCATGGAGCTTCTTGCTCTTGAAGAAGACAGTTTTATGAAAACTTTTGGCATGAAGGAAAATAGGAGATGTTCTTAAGTTTTCCATTTTAGAGAAAATTTTACTGTTAGCTCTGCTAATACTTCTTCACAATCAAAAGAATGAGATGCCAGTGTTTTGGGCCTCAACTGCATCATGCAGTGTGAACAGATGACCATTTCCCTGCACAGATTCCCCCAGAAGCTAGAGAAGGCTCTCCATTACCACTGTTAATTTGAGAGAGTGGATAGGATTGCATTGATGGTACTGTTAATCCTGAATGTCAGGAGATACAGGAGGAACATGATGGCTAAATGCACCCTGTATAATTTTGGAGTGTCAGTTAGTTCTGAGCAGAGCTGTAAATTTTATAGTTTAGGTAACCATGAATCTTGTCTCAAGGACCAGGTTTTCTTCAACAACTGTTGAAAGCTTTAATTGTGGTAATACTGTATTCCCTTTAAGCTGCTCATGATTAGCTTTTTCATCTTGTTCTTGAATTAAGGATGGTCATAACTCATAAATGAAGCACAAAAGAAACCCAGAGCTAGCAGTGTTTGACCTCTTGTGCACTTGCTTCTCAATGGAAATATATAAAAAAATAAATCCCTTTTTCAGCTTTTAATTTTGATCACGATGCAAATTTCAGTCATTGAAAAAAATGAGTGAAGTAATCCCCTTCCTCTCAAGTCTGTCTCTTGGAATAACCTAAGTCACAGAAATGCAATGCCTCTTAGAAAAGCCTCTGTCTGTCAGGCCATTAGTAAGGTAAATTTTGAAGCAAATCAGCTGTGGACCTCTCCATCTAAGACACCTTAAAGTTTTTTCTCCAGAGTGTAGTCATATAAAAATTAAGGCATTAATTCCAAACTATCTCTGGCAGTGTTTAGACAAATTAATATTTTTTCACCCCTCTTAATCAAATTAATTAAAAACCCCTAACTAAACATAAAACCCCACAAACAACAAAAAAAAAAGCACAACAAAGCAAAAAAAACCCAAAGCAGTCATCTTGTTCTCTCCAGTTTAAATTTTAAACGTATCTTTACAAATTTCTAGTTACAAGACAAACAAATCTTGCTTGTATGAATTCTTAGTGTTTTAAGATAAAGCCTTATAGCTTTGCCAAAACTATCTTTTAAAACAGTTTGATACCTGTTTTATGTCAGTTTTTGCAAAACAGGATTAAAAAAAAAGGCTGTCATGGAAAAAATGGTGTCTCCTGGAGTTTCCAGTTATTAACTGTAGAAGTAAAGCCTTTACAGATACACTTGGCAGGGACTAGAAAAGTGTGTGAATGTGTGCCCACAGAGAACCATTCTTCTCCCAAAGGGAATGTGAAAGAGAGCCTCGTGCTGCAAGCAGCGTGGTAGCAGTTGTACCTCTTCAGCTATGCTGCTGTGGTAGTTTTGTTCACTGATGCCGCTTATTGTCACTTATGCAAACAAGATTGCTGCGCTAGTATTGTTCATTCCCAAGCATTTGATCATATTCTTCACTGTTACAATGTATGTTGTTACATTTCCCTCCTTAGATTGTAATGTTTTCCAGTCTTTTTTCATGTGGTTTTCTTCTAATTAGGTAACTTTGTCCTGTTCTTCAACTCTCTGTGAAGATGAGAAAGAGTTAAGTTCTGTCATCTTTTCAAGCTGCATTGCTCATAAGTGAACTGGGCAGGTTATTTTGCAAGTGTCTTCAACTGGAAAATTATTAAGACTTCTCTTTGTAACCTTCTTCCTGAAGAGTCAGTGGCCATATTTATGAATGCCCTATCAATTCAGGAAACACCAAAAATATAGCAGTGTTGGCTATTAAAGATTTTGCTCACCTTCAAAATAGATATTTGAAAGGTTTGCAACCTGAATGACTAGATAATTAAAAGCTCTATTTCTACTTTACTAACGGTATGCTTCTGTTCCCATTTCTGTGAGGCTGCAAAATACTGATTTTTTCAGTGCCTTTGTTCAGAATAGCTGTAACTCTTCAAGATTTAAACTCACATACCCTCAGTCTAAAAAATCATTTTGTCAGTGAAACTGGGAATCATGGGTGATGACTGTCTGCTCATGTTGAGGTCAGTTTAGCATAAGAGGAATTGAGAGAATATTGTAAGAGTAATATTAAGAATTTTGGGGTTTAAAGAAGGGGGAGAATGTGGAAAGGTGGTGTGAAAGTATTCAGATGAAATGGGTATTAGAGCTCAAAACAGAAGAGATTAATGCTGCATAATCATAACTGTATTGATGTTAACTACTTATTTTGCAGTAAATAGCCCTGTTATACTGAAACCTTCACATGTCATTCTCCCAAATCCAGTGAATTTGCTGGATTTTATGTTGCTGTCTTGCTTGTTTTAATAAGGCTCACAGAACAAAAAATAGTAGCTGTAAAAAAAATAGTATTTATAAGACCAATATGATTACATCTTTTCATCTTTTGGAAATTAACTACCTGAGAAATTATATGTGTCTAAATTTGAGTTTTGTCCAGTTTAAATAGGCTTAATTTCTAAATTTTTGCAATGGTGCCTTCTGTCTTGTGCTTAGAAGGCTCTTCTTTATCATGATGGTTTTTTTCCACTTGGAAGTTCGCAAGAGGGCAGTGTGCTTCTCAGAGTAACTTCTTCATTCTCTTCCTGCTTGTCCAAGATGTGCAGCTCCTATGTTTGGTAGGGTGACTCATAGCTTCTGAAGGTTCAGGAGCTGGTATCAGCAACATGAAATATGTGATGTGTATGTAGGTACCTTTATTTAAGATACTTAGTAGTTTTGAACGCAGGCAGATAAATGGTGCAACTTGGATCTGGCCTTACCTTTTATGAAGACTTGTCATGGTTTTTTGGTTTGTGTTTGTTTGTTTGTTTGTTTGTTTTTGACAAATTATTCTAGCCTCTTTTTGTTTCTAATGTTACGACGGAAAAAAGTAACTGAGCCTACTGAATAGATTGTGTTTATGTCATAGATCAGACTATTTTGATTACTCTGTCTGTGCGCCCATTCTGCTGAGGGACATAAGTGAGCCTGGTTGCATGATTCTGTATTTTGTTCTCTGATAACAAACCAGAACACTTGAAGTCCTTATGACTCAATGGTTCTATTAACTTGTAATAAGGCCTGCAGAGCTCTGAAAAGCTGTGGGATGGTTTGTTTAATTTGCTATATGAAAAGCAAGCTAATAATACTCAGACTTAAATTTCACCAGAAGACTTATTCCTTTGGTGTAAATCATGTGTTTGCTGACTTTTCCTTAGTTAGCAGTGCCATTCTAAGGTTACCTGGAGAATGATGGATGACAGCTGCTTGTTTTACTGCTGTTCCTCAGCTAAACTCAGAAAAGCTGCCTGTAACATTTTCTTTTGGAGCTTGACATCAAAGCTGCTTTGGATCTTGAGGCAGAAGAAAAGCCTATAGCTAAAGCTCAGTCTTCTCTTCAAACCAGAGTGAAATATATTGTGTTCATGAACTGCTCAAAGATGGATGAGACTGTCCCCTAAAAAGAAACCAAAACTCCTCAGACCCAACAACAACAACAAAATGACTTTCACAAAGCCAAGGGAACTAATTTGCATCTCTGGCCTTTTATGCTCTGTAGCCTTCTGTAAAAGGAAGAGCTGTATCCAATATACCAATTTTTTCATGTTGTAGAATTTTCTATGAAGTGTGACACATCAGTAGTTTATCCAAGAAAAAGGCTGCTCTGAGGTTTTTTTCTGCTTCTTCACCTACAGATAATGTTGGGTTTGGCAGCAAACTTCCAAACACAAGCTCTGAACTTTATGATGACTTTGAAGGATGTCTACTCTTTCCCAGTTTGTGTTGGTTTTTTTTGTTTGTTTATTTGCTTGCTTGTTTTGGGGTGTAGGGGTTGAGGGTTGGGAAGGTCAGCAAGATGCTAATGCAGATACTTCGTTAATCATCAGGCTGTTAAATTATTTGGTCTTCCTCTAGCTTCAAGGGTATTTTACTGAGAACAGTAGTAGCAACTTGCTTACGATGGTGAAGGATGTAGGTCTATCTATAGCCCATTAACAGGCTGATCTGCAGTTGTGATATAACCTCAGAGCTCTTGGCCCTTGATGTTTAAGATTATTCTTTAAGAAGGGATTGACTTCTTAGGGTTATTACTGATTTCCCAAGTATTGAGTTGAGTTCCTGATAGGAAAATTTCAGATTGTATTTGAGCTCAAGTTACCTGAATATTATACTAAACATTCCTCTAATTTCGTATGTGTTGGAGTTATAGTTGTCAGTTGTCTTCTGTGTTTAATGCTAGTGTAGTTGAACTCAGCGTATCTGTTCAAGGGGTGGTGCATGGATGTATTGGTCAGAGTCCCTCAAGGTGTTCATTTACTGTCTGCTAGCAAGAGTCATTTAAGTGTGTTGCAAAGTTCACGTATCTGTGCTGATATATGTAACTTCATAGTGTTTGGAAGCTGTACATTGGGATCTACCTCTTCAAGGCTTTCAGAGCTTTATAGATGATAAAATGAGCGGACAGTCCTAATAAAGGACAGCTCATAGAAGAGTTGGTCTCATGTGGACTTGTGCTGGTACTGACATCCTAAGTTGAATATAAGGAAAAAATACACTGCTACCTGCAAGGGTAAATTTGGTACTGGCTTGCTGGAATCCATCAAACCTGTTTAGGTAAAATGTTGAATATTACGATTTGAAGGAAAGCAAATGAATAAACTAATTTATTAAGTTAAACATGATTTCTGTTTGGGCAGTTTCAGTAACTGAGATTTACTGTCTCTGAAAATTACTGAAAATCTTATTCACTGCATCAGGATCGTCATAACAGCATATCCTCCTTCTGTCTATATCTTATCTGTATTTTCTCATCATATGAAAACTAAAGGGCCTTCTTTGACTGTCTTTTGTAAGGATAGTAGTTTGAGGGTTTTTTTTTACTACAGTCCAGCATCTCCAGTTTTCAATATAAGATGAAATATTTTGAGTTTCCTTCTGAAGAAGCATGCTTCTGGTACTGGCTATCAACAGTGACCTGTAATCTGGTTCTTATAGTGATTAATCATTAATTACCACCACCATAGTCCAAAAAGTATAGAGGAAGATCAGAACCTTTTAGTATGTGAAGCAGTCTCATAAAAAGGAAAGTTTTAGGCCTCATCCCTGAATTAAAAAAAAATATATATAAAAAAATACAAATTTTGAAAATCCAGTTTTAGAGGAGTCTTAGCAATTGTTTAGGCTGGATGTCTAGTGTGAGACATGCAGCTGGTTTTTAGTAATTGTGGGAATAATCCTTATCAATACATGCTCAGGAAAGAGGCAGTTACTACTGTAGAAAACAGCCATTCAGGATTTTTGTATCTGGATTCTGTGAGCACAGATACGACAACTGGACTTTTATATCTGTGAACCAACTTTATGGTTGCATCTGTTTTGTTCTGTGGTTTCTTTTGTCTGTTTTTCCCCTTGGGTTGCTGAGGATTCTGGGGCATACTAGGAGTGAAAGCCCTTAAAATAAGATGGGGGGGGAAAAATTACACATTTGGCTTGTATGTGTACAAAAAATGGCATTTATGTTGCAAAGAGTTTGCACTTGTTTGCTGAAGGGTAAATAACTTTATTATGGATTCCCAGTTTTTGAGAAATATTTTAGTATTTATGCTGTAATTTACTGACATGCAAATTATTGTTAATTTGAGAGCTTGTTTTTTTAGGAGTGATTAATATATACTGACTAGAATGTTGTGCTTATTTGTAAGCAGACTCCATATGTCAAGTCTCTAACTTAATCTTCTAAATGGTTGAAAAGAAAAAAGTATAATGAAAAAAGCATGCTTTGTAATTTTGAAAAATTCATGTGATTATATTACAAGAGCAGTTTGGTTTCTTTTCTGGGATGATGAGCATCTGTATTCCTTGACTGTTGTCCATATTTATACAGCTTTTCATAAGAACCCATTCTGCCAAAGTTGAACCTTGAGAAAGGTTATTTGTTAGTGTGTAATACTTTCAGAAGAGCCCAAGGCTGGAATATTAAAGGCATTCTCTATATACTGTTAATATTCCAACACTGCATTTGGCAACATTTTGATTCTGAAGAGAGTGCATGAGTTCAAGGTCAGAGAGATTGACTTGGGCTGTTCATTATAACCAATTACTGTGTGACAAATGAGTTTGAGATCAGGCTGAAAATTCTGTGAGAAAAATCAATAGTTCTAATCAGGGCCTTTCAGGTCATTTACCACCCTACCTTTTGTTACTTTGTCAGAAAAGAGCAAGATAAAACCTGTGTGACAGTGGGTTGCCTCTGTATTGTTACCTTCCATTTGAAACGTATTTGGATATCTTGAATTACAGTGATAGTTTAATTGGTTTTAGAAACTTCTAAATTAGTTCCAATTTGTAAAACTTCATTAGATTTTAATATTTTTCTTTTCATATTCTGATCAGATTTTCAGCTGGTGTTGCAGCTTTTGTGTTTAGGAAGTAGTATATCTAAGTCCTAAAGCAGATTTGAGCTGTTTGTAATGAATAGCAACTAAAACATTCCAGCAGATACAGTCCACTAGTAGCCTTAATTTGGTATCAGGGATAATTTCAAAAGCTCTTCAGAGAGTTATAGCTTTAAAACATCTGAAACGACAATTCAGTATTGTTTTGACCAAGCTGGGCATTAGTTAAGAATTTCATAAATTCCTTTGTATTTTCCTTTATAGTATCCAGATGAAGATGAAGAAACTAGATTGTATCGCTTGAAGATAGAAGAGCAGAAGCGTCTAAGAGAAGAAATCTTGAAACAAAAGGAGCTGAGACGGCAGCAGCAGGCTGGTGCTAGAAAGAGGGAATTGCTTGAAAGACTTGCGCAGCAGCAGCAGCAACCTTCTACGCAACAGTCCTACATGCAGCAGGAGGACGACTCATCGGAGTACCCCACCAATGGCAGCCCTTACATACCCCATTCTGGCTTACAGACCAGGCAAAATGTGAAAAATAGACTCCTTGTTAGAAAGCAAGATACAGTAGTTCCAAATATCCAACCCAAACCCACAGATTTCCCACAGGTTGGGGCAAATATGCAGTATCAAGGACAGCAGATGAAGCCAGTGAAGCCACTGAGGCAGACTAGAACAGTACCTTTGAGTTCACCTCAGGCACCACAGAAAGTATTGCAGACAAAGCCTGCTGCAGCATCTCTGCCCACAACACAGACTGCTCGAGTGGCTTCAGTACAAGGAAGGCCACAGGAACTGAAATCTGGCGTGAAAAGGACTGTCATGCACCGGACAAACTGTGGTAGTGGAGATGAGCCCCATGTCGGCAGCAAAGTCAGGGTGATTAAGTTGTCAGGAGGGGTAAGTTTCCAAGGCTCATATTGTGTGTGTGTGTTGTTGTGGTTTGTTCTTGTGTGTTTAATTCTGTGCAATCCCCAAATAAAACATGGGCCTAAGCTGATAAGGGAAGTAGTAGGTATAGCAGGTGTAATGGTCCATATTTTATGTTTTCAGAACTGTAAGTAATTAGCAGTTACTCCGAAATTACTGTTTCCTATGGTACTTTACTGTCAAGCAGTTATCACTGAAACATCATTGAAATAATACTCTTGTAAGTTCTAACTTGAGTCTGAAAGACTCCTGCACAGAGCTCTTTTTGTTTAAAGCTAATAGGTCTGATATTTGGTCAGAAAAAAGGGTTTGGATGGCTGTTTTTAAGGTTTGGTTAAAAGCCAGCTCTCCTTACTTGGTAGTTGAAGCCACCTGATTTGACTGTGTGCTAGTATTAGTATGTTTTCTATACACAAGGGAAAATTGTTTAATTTTCTTGGGAAGTGTGTTTTGAAACTAAGCAATGTATCAGAGGGGTATGTTTTCTGACACAGGCTGGGTTTGAAATGTTACCATTCACTTCTGCATCTAAATGAGATTTCCTTATCTTTTGATGAGAGATCTATTATCTTGCAGTGTCCCTTGAGCACTGGTGTTGTGGAAGAGTCACAATGCTGATCTTGATGGCAGTGTGCCTATGTAAGATTTGGGGCTTTGGTTAGAAGGTATCTCTGCCAAATTTCTTCTGTCTTAATGAAAAGACAAGTTAATTTGTTAGGGCTCTAAAGAAAGTGAGAGGAGGGGACATAGTGAGATGGCGTTATCAGTACAAAAACTGTCCTTGGGTTTAATGCTGAGAAAGAAGGATGTGGTGTGGGCTTAATGCTGTGGTGCATTGGAGGTGGTTTGTTTTGTTTTGTTTTGAAAGAATGCTACTTAAATTATTTGGAGCATTCATTGGGGAAACTTGCAGAACTGCTGTAATTTGTAATGAAGTGAACAGTGTCTTTTCAGGGACTGAACAAGGCTTTGGAAGCTAGGCTTTCCTCTGTAAAATAGGGAGAAAGTCAAAATGCCGGAGTCTTAACTACTTTTTAGAAATGTTTTTCTACGGCCTATAAAACTTAAATGCATTTAAAATTGTGAACCGCATAATGACCATGTGGTCTTTCAAAATACATAAAGGGCCTTACTGACCACATAGAGCTGACAGCAGCTTGCGTTGGAGTATGTCTAATTCTTCCTCAGACATGCTAACTTAAGTACAGAAGAATAAACTGCAAGAAGCTGAAAGAAATTGATTCTGTTGGGCTAAAAATACTTACATATATAAAGTATGTCTGAAGGAATCCCAGTGGCCTGCAAGAGGTGTGACAGGTTTGTTGTTCATGAATAATTGAATAAAGCAGTCATGCGCAACTTCTTTTATTATGTGGTGAAACAAAACAATGCCAGTCACCACTGTATACAGCTCTTCTTAACAAATGGTTATCAGTGTCCACAGTAGTATTCTCAATGAAATTTTTTTCTCATAATGCTCTTTCATGAAACCGTGCTTTGTTTCAGATATAAGCCTCACGGTAAGCAAGAGCAATTAGCTTTGTTAAGTACATTGCAGCCCCTCTTTCATTGCATGCAGAAACAGATTTGCTCTGCCCATCCTAAGTTTCAGAAACTGAGGGCTTAGCAAGATAAAGCAGGTTCTTCACGTGTAGCCTTTGTTACTTCTTTTGTGTTGCCATGGCCATTTTAAGTTTTTCTTCCAACTGGGGAAGAATAAAAGCAGGCATTACAATTAGCTATTCAGCATTGATCAAAGTAGTTGATTAATTTTTAATTAGTGACAAGCCGAATCTGTGACTTTGTTTCTTTGACCACACAAGGCAAAAGAAAAAATTGAGCAGCGGGGGGGGGCAATCTTGTCCATTTTGACAGGATTTTGAAGAAGAATTAATTAAAAGCTGCTTGGACTCTGAATACTGTAAAAATCACAGAGCACATTTAGGTTCTGTTTCTAGTGCTTAGTCCTGCCACATGCTTTATTTATTTTCCGAAACTTTTGCCTCAGTGTTAAATATAAGGCAAAAAACAGATCTCAGTTTTTCTGCCCATTCTTCTTAGCATGTAATAGTGTCTCCTCTAATTCCCTGCCTTTGGCCAAAGGGGTGGCTGGTATCCCTTTACCTATATGCACTGACTCGATCCTGCAGTTAAGCAGCCCTGCTGTTGCTCTCAGTCCAAATGCTAGTACCCTTTTTCCTTTCTAGAGCTCTGTGCAGAAATGTTTTGAATACCCATGTAGAGTGAGATGACTTTTGATTAAATGCTATGTAGGTCAGACACAGTGCAGGTTCCTTTTCAGAGTTCACTTGATTCATGTTGGTAAAGACTTGGAAAGTCCCTTCTGTTACAGCCTGCCAGCATTATAGTAGAGTTGTCAGCAGAAGAAGGCTGAGGCCTTAGAAGTTTGAGTCTAGACTCATACTAACCATCTAGACCAAACTGACCTGAAACAGGAGCTGGTAGCAAGGACTTATGTAAATTTATATAAGAAAGCCCCATCCCTGGCACTGTACAAGGCCAGGTTAGATGGGGCTTTGAGCAACCTGGTCTAGTGCAAAGTGTCCCTGTGCATCCAGGGGCTTGGAACTAAATGAACTTCAAGGTCCTTTCTAAGCCAAAACATTCTGTGATTTAGTAGGACCATCTGTAGAACCAGGATTAAATGGTGCTGTGCTGTTGGTGATTCCAGCCCTAACTATTCTATGATTCTATGTTTTTTAACAGATAGGAGATGTACTTGTTGTTAAGATTTGTGGTATACAAGTACTGCTGGAATTATCTTTATTGTAGTTTAAACATCTGTGTTAATTTGTATTGCTGGGCACTGCAATACTACAGAGGATCTTTGACCTCCAAGTTGAAGTATCGCTTGTTACTTAAGAAGGCAAAATGTCCTTTCATCTGTTTCCATAATATTCTCTCTTGAGGGGATTTTTTTTTATAAGCATTGGAATTGTAAGAATTGCTAATTATATTCCAATAAGTATTTTAATTTTTCTAGTTTACATAATATGTAAGATGCCTTAATCTATGGTTTCTTATACTTAAAGAAAAGGGAATTAGAAAATGATTCGGCATTTCTTGTATGTCAGACTAAGTCTGCACATCGAGGTGACACATGTTGGGTATTGTCAGTGATTTTTGTCTGGGGTTTTTTGGTGGGTGGTTGGTTGGTTTGTTTGTTCTGTTGGGGTTTTTTTACCTTTTTAAACAAATCCCTCTCCTTTTTTTCCCTTCCCCCATACTAGCATCCCTATAAATGTTATGTTCCTGATAAGTAAGGCAGTGGTTAGCAGATGAACTCTAATTTTATTTATTTATTATGGAGGCCCAAAGAACTTTTAGTGGATCCAGTGTCCTTTATGGTTTGTGTCACAAGGCTTCAGAACCATCCTTTCCAGGTATAAGAGTTCAGTGTATTTGCTGAGTATATTTTACTAAGACCATCTGAGATTTACCTGGCTTGCTGAAGAGCCTGAAGTCAGTCTTGGAGATACTCTTAAGAATGAACTCGGTGAGACTGTAGAGCGTAGGAAAAACCCCCACTTTAATTGATCACTTAAAAAGTGATTGTAGGATCATAGAAAATAGGGGTGAAAGGACCATAGAAATAATTTCTTTTATCTTGAAGGTAGAGATGAGCTCTGTAGCATTATTGACAGATTTTTCCAATCTTTTTCTAAGATCTCATTATTGGAGATTTCTTCGGCCATCTATTCCAGTGTGCACATTTAGGAGAATGCTTGTACTGACCAAACCACATTTTCTTGCTGCAATATTCAGTCTATGCCTATTTATATTAAACTTCAGTCTTTCCAAACCTTCACGATTCCATGTTTCTGTTCTGTGATTGAGAGAGATGGGAAACAATTTATATCCTTTTGTGGCACTTTCTCTTTTGAAAAGATCTCTTAACTGTTTCTGAGCACTAATATCCTTTACTCCCTCTTGATAGGGCATGTTCTCTCACAGTTTGGCTGTTTGTGGTGGTGGTCTTTGGGCTCTCTTGTGATCAGTCTTTTGGTAAATAGTTCTAGAACCAAGTGTAACCGAATTTCTTAAGCGAATATATTAGAAGTGCTTTTAGGCATGGAAGAACTGGTTTGTACTAGCTACTACCTTAGATATCTTAAGATTATATGAAATGTGTGCTGAACATGTTTTTTCATTTAGTTGGAGGTTCTGTTGGAAATAATATCTTAAAATCACTGTATCATTCAGCCATCTTAATATTGTTGTTGGGTGATTTCTCTTTAGCCAGAAAATAGCCTGCCATGTTCAAAGAGATGTGTGTCTGTCCCAGAGGCCTGAAAATGCTGATTCTTACGCTGCGCCAAGAGCACACCAGTCTTTGTCACTGTGGAAAGCTGCACAATGAGCTTTTTTCATGGAAGTATAAAAATACATAAAAACACGTAATAGGTAAAAATACATAAAAATCTCATTGTTCCCTCTTGCATTAGAAGCAACATCTTATTAGTGATCACAGTTCCTGAAAACCTGGAATGCTTCATCTGAAAAGCTTGAAGAAATAGCTGGGAAGTTCTTTTGTTTGGAAAGCTTGTCACAAAAACTGTGATTGGGTTATAAAAAGGGAATTGGAATGGAAGCTAGTAAGCTTGGTTCATATTTAGAATAATTGAAAAGTGTTAAGAAATTAAGGTGGAGTTCTGAGTATGGAAAAAGACTGATTGAAATGATTCTTGTTCAATAATGTAACCTTATCATACACCCTCACTTAATGTATGTACTTGTTTTTACTTGCATGTTTATGTTCAAGTGTAATTAAAAATATTTAAACTGAAAGCTCTATAGCGCCTTTCATCTAAACTTGTCAGGAATTACAAACCCCAGGATTTTTGTCATTTCTTTGACGAGTTCCTGATGAAACCCCTTACCCAGCTCTGCAGTGCTACTACCAGCTGTGAGAAACAACACAGGCACTCTTGCCATATATGGTCCTATTATTTTTTATGAAACAGGAGAATGGCATTGTGTTTTGTTTTTATACCACTACTTGAAGGAGGCATGGATGATGTCCATGTTTTGTGGACTGAAGTAGCTGCAGAAACCGTGATACCTGAGTGCCTGGGGATCATGTTTGTCACTTAGTGTTGAAATGGGCAAAACCCTTGAAGCGGTACTGATACAAATGCTGCTGGAAAAGGACTGCCTGCCACAACCTGCAAGATTTCAGTCTGGAAATATTTCACAAATGGGCATTAGTTGATTAATTCAATCTCAGAATAAAAAAAAGGAAGCCCTGTGCTATTCCAGTTAAGAAGAAGGCATGGTATTTTCATGAAACATTTGGATATAAGCAGTACCCTGTCCTCCCAGTCCTCTCGTGAAGAGGGTCTCTGTAGAGACACTATTTCATGGCTCAGGGTAGTGAGACAGACTATGTCCTATTGTTTGAGGCATATTTGGGTACTGGGAAGATGAAATATGGGGGCATGTGTGGGTGCCATTAGCAACTAGAGGGATTTAAACTGACAACACCACCAGATGCAGACAGTACTTTTTGTGGGTTTGTAATAAAATCTTTGAAAGTGGGAGGAAAGATCTCCCTAAATTGAATTTAAGTTTGCTGTGGATAACTTGGAACTAAAGTGCAATAAAGTGGTTTTGTTGTAGGCTTCAGAACAGGTTTCTGCTTTTCCTCAGGAGACTTTTAAATTGTATGTTGAAGAAGAGCGCTGCTTTCTTCTGAACACCCTGAAAGCAAGGCATTTGATATTGCTTGTCGCTCTTGTTAAGTCTCAAAGGAGAGTTTTTCTACCATCATGTTATAGTGCAGAATTCATATTGATAGGATGTTGCTGTTAGAGTACCTAGTAGTCCAATTTCCTGCTAGAAATGACTAAAGGCAACCTTGGCACTTCTAAAGTGCATTACTGTCCTGGGTTCAGCAGCAGCACTCATTTTTGTCCTTCTTAGTAGCTGGTGCAGTGCTGTGGTTTTGACTTTCGGCCTGGGAACAGTGCTGATAACACCGATATTTTTAGTTGCTGCTCAGTAATGTTTACTCTGACCAAGGACTTTCTGAGCCTCATGCTCTGCCAGGGAGGAGGGGAAGCCAGGAAGAAGCAGAGACAGGACACCTGACCCAAACTAACCAAAGAGGTATTCCATAACACAGCACATCATGCCCTGTATACAAACTAGGGGCAGTTACCCAGAAGGGGTAGATCACTGCTTAGGTCAAGCTGGCTATCAGTCGGTGGGTGGTGAGGTGCTGTATTCTCTTCCCTTGTTATTTCCCTTATCATTATTATTGGTGGTAGCAGCAGTGGGTTTGTGTTATACCTTAGTTACTGGGCTGTTGGTATCTCAACCTGTGGGAGTTACATTCTTTCAATTCTCACCATCCCTCTGGGAATAGAGGGAGGAAGGAGGGGAGGTGTGAGCAAATGGCTGCATGGTTTCTGGGTTGCCAGCTGGGCTTAAACCACAATAATTACAAAGAGAGCTAGTTTTGAAATGAAAACTAATTGAATGTGGTTGCTTAACTGGAGGAAGTATGTGGATTTGTCCAATTCAAATTCACTGTTTCCAGAAGTCACAAATGCCTTTATTAAATGGTATCTCAGGTTTGACCAGTTGGAATGGACCAGAGTACAGAGGTGCGGGAGCATCCTAACACTGTAAGTGGCTGGGAAGGGAGGTGATACAGGTTGTCTGTCAGGACTGTACAAGGAGCTTAGGGGAGCACACCAGAAGGATTTGATGCCATTAGTTTCAAACTTCAGGGAACATAAACCAGAAAAAATAGACATGACAGAAGGCAAACTCTTAATTGTGCTGGTTTCTGATATCCAGTTTCAGCTTTCTGTGCTGATATCTAGCTGTGAAGTACTCCTTTAGGATCTTTAGGCTGTCAGAAGGTTTGAATTCACTGATATTTTCCAGCAGGAGTCTTTTCTCCTGGTGGTTCGTGTGTGTGCCACTCAAATTGCCTGGAGAAGGAGCCAGGAAACTTGCTCAAAACCATGTTTATTTACATTACACTGCATTACATACTTTGCAGACAGCAACATAAAAATGAAGTTACTTTTCAGAGTATTATACATATCCAGTCCTGAACTTAGATTTTGCTATAGCTTTGACATAAATTCATATTTTTTTGCATAATGAACTGGTGGGTGGTTGTGCTAGAAAAACAAGTAGTTGTGATTCAATATCTGATCAGTTGTGTTTCTGGCACTCCTGGTGAAACTTCAGTGTAGCATGGCTGTGACTTGGATTCTCTAGCATCATTTTGACCAGTCCTTCTCCATGCCTTAGTTTTCCTCTTGGGCAGTTGAGGAGATACTTAAGGTAAGAGTTCTATTAGTACATGAGATTAAATGGAATTGGCTGGTTTTTCTGCAAGACGTTTTCCTCTTGCTGTTCTGACTTTTCATACACCATTAAGTGCAGAAGATAGTCTTCATCACATCATGGCTCACTGAAGTGTAGCACTGTCTTTTTGTCACAGGAAGGGAACCTTTTTGGCACTTTATTTACTGCATAGTCTGGGTGCTCTTGTTTGAGGTAAGTTAGTTCCATGGAAAAGTTTTAGGCTGGGAATATAACCTGTAATTCACTGGCTAGCACCAGATGGGGAATGCTTTGGTTGTTCTACTGCTTTCTGTAGGCTGATGCAGCTTATTTCTGTGTGTACTCTGAGCCAAAACTAGACCATTAGTATGTCTTAAACTGGTTGTAAATGATGAGTTCTCTATTGACAACTCATCATTTTCCTTTCTGGAAAGCAGGAGTTTTCTTAAGTACTGTTATTCTTGAACTTAAAAAGATACTTTTAAATGTCTTAGACGGCCTTCAAAAAAGAAGTTTCCAGGTGTTTCTCAGTGTCATTTGACAGATTGAAAACAGATCTTCAGCTGTTCAGAAACAGTGCTTGGTCACATCACTTGGTTGTGGGATATTTGGCAAGTGATTAGGCTTCGCATTCCCACTTCCCCTGTCTGTCAACTAGCCATATCAAAGTGCTAGAGCATTTGGAGCACCAAAGAGAAATAGCATATTATTAGGTGTTTGCCTTTAATACTTTTTCCTGATAATTGTAATGAGAAAAATATTCATTTATATTAGATGATAGTCCTTCTTGCTTTAAGTGTTGGGGTATTTTTTTTCATCTCTTTGTTACATGAGGAGCACAGTTGTCTCTGTGGGCATCTGTCCTTTTTACTGTAGTCTGTCTCAGTAAAATACAGGTTTATGTATGACAACCTATATAGCTGATGAATAGTAGTTTCTCTTGTCCTTGAAGTGAAGATGAATTTAATCAACTAGGTACTAATTTCTAGGAATGTTGACTTAAACTAGTAACAGATGAGGGGGTTCTTCTTTCTTAAAGGAAATCAATTACAAGGCATTTTTTGATTGAGATTTCCTGCAAGATTTAAGCTTTCATCATGCTACAGAGAATTTGAGTTGTAGTGCATCGAAGAAAAGATGAAAACATTTTGCTTCTCTGTTATTTTTACACAAATCAACCAGAGTTTATTTCCTTTAAGTGCTTTATCCAGCATGCACATCCCTTTACTACTGGGTGATTTTGAATTAGCTTTATAAAGATTACATGGATAGACGCAGCATTGTCGTAGTTAATAGAAACCTGTGCAGTGAGGTCTATGGGCTGGAAGATCACTAACAGTGCCAATGACAGTGAAGTATGGCCTTATCGAAAGGAGAATTCATAAGAGGCTGCCCTGGGACACTGCACCACTGTCCTTCTGTGTATCCTGACAATGTTATCTGTCCTCTCAGTACGGAGTATCAAATGTCTGTCACGAGTACAGAAATTAATTTAATGTCACCTGAAGACATGCAATTAATCTTTTAGAGGTTTTCATAATACCTTTACAGAAAGAGTTGCCAGTTTGGCGGATTTGGATTTTGGGGTTTAGCAGAAGATAAGGAAAATTAATTTTTCATCAGGGTTAATACAAGCTAGCAGGGCCACAAAGGCTGAGAGAAATGGTTTGGGAATTTGTCAAGTGTTGTCACTCTAGAATAATGCTGCTTAACGTCTGATAGGTGTAATCAAGAGTTGAGATTTCTATAGAGGAGGATTAATCAATTTGCTCACTACAGAATGCAAGTTGGTGATACCATTTCTTCATGGGGTTTAAGAATGAAAATAAGATTTGATCTGTCAAATTGCAAGCAGCTCTGACAGTATCAATAGGCATTTTTATCAGTATATTTTAAAGCGTTTGTTATAAATAAATTTGTCCTGCTAATGTTGGTGGCAAATAAACTTCATCTTCATTGTAAAACTGTCATAATGATTATGATAGAGTAGAGAGCTTCAGCTTGCTAAATTCAAGCAGTTTCTCATAAAATTCTGCTTTTAGAATTTGTGATCTCATATTTGACAGAATGGTCTATGCTTCTCAAAACACCACACAGACTATGTGTATAGTGAGAGAGTCTCACTAATGAAAAGCAGCCTCGATAAGTATGAGGGAATTGGTTCTAAAATACACGGCTGTTTTGTTGATCCAGTTTTGGATCAAACTGCACAGACTTTTCCACAGTAGAACTTTTGAAAGCCATTCACCATGTAGATGAACCCTTTTGCCTTTATCTTTTTTGTTTAATTACGCACAGGATTTGAAATTAACTTGTTTTTTGGCACTGCAAATAATCTTGCAGTACTTGAAATTTGAAAGGTAGTTTTTATAGTTTCCCCTGAACAGAACTCCTGCAACAACAGAACTTTAAAGAAGGCATTTTCATTATTCCAGAGTTAAATAAATAAAGCTTCATTCAAGAGAGCTTTTTCCTGGCTGCATGTTGGGAAAGCAGAGCTTTTAAAGAACTTGGAAATTCAGAACATTGAAGGTCAGAATGATAGGTAATACAGAAATTAAGCAGTAGGCAGTAACAGAGGAATATTCTTCCTTTATTGGCTTGCAGACAAAGAATGGAAATTCTCTTTTCTGCAGAGAACTTTAGAGGAAATTTGCGATATAAAATCAGAGCTTGTTTCAATTAATTGCAGGTCTCTGTGGTGGACTGAGAAGCGTTCTACCTGGTTTCAGCACTTTGTACATCAGATTGTATGAGGCAGGCCATGATAATGAATAGAGGCATCTCTGAAAAATTTAGTGTTGTCCTGTACATGTCAAAATGCTATAGAAAAAATTGGGTTATGATATTTTTTTGGCAAGGGAAGACTCAAAATTTTAATATCTTCTTCTGTTGCTACATGTTCACATGTGGGGAGGGCAGTGGCATAACCTAATGAAAAATGAGCAGTGTTGAAATTGCCTTTAGGAAAAGCAAAAGGTGATTTCAGATGGTCTAGAACTGAGACATTTTAAGTAGAAGAGGTGTTAGCAATTTAGCTTCTGTGATTTAGTCATCATTTTTGGTAGCTTCTGCAGTACAGCTGCAGTTTACCTACTTGCCTGTAGCTTTGCTGCGGGTTTTGATTTACCTCATGGGTGCCAGCTTATTGTATACCTCAAGAGTGAAAATCAGGAGTCAATGTTGTATATGATTATCATTACAGTCATCTTTACAGTCATCTTTAGTCATACGTCTTTTCTCTAAAATGTTAATGATCTTGTATGAACCTGTAACTTGTATGTAAATGTTCTGAGGTTTTGTATCTTTGAAGTCCGGGTGTTAAAAGCTCTTTGTGGGTATTTGCTTGACTTCTTCTCCATTTATGTGCCTAAAGGAGCCACTAATTGTCTTGCATAGAAATTTAAAGGATGACTGTGGTGTGAATCTAATTTGCCAGTAAATACTGCTGCTTAAGTTCATTTTGGCTTGGACAGTGCTTGTCCTTGCATTGTTGTATCTTTAGCCAGTGAAAAAGGAATTGGTTCTAAAATTCATAATTTGAGACCGTGGTGTTTTGGTCGTTAGGCACATAGTGACCTAGGAGTCACATCTGGTTTTCATTTTCATAAGAAAACCATCAAAATTTGTCTTCAGCTGAAGCCAGGGCTATCTGTAAGAGGAAGCAATGTACTGCTGACTTGCAGGGAGCACTGTTCTTGAGCACTGAGTTGCTCACTCATTGACCTCTCCAGGGAGGTGGTGCTTGCAGGTTCATCTCTGCTTCCCCTCTTCAAGTCATCCCAAAAAGCAGTGGATGTTCAGAGCAGTACTATAAAGAAAGAGTTCAATCCTGTTGCACTTTATTCCTTCTTGTTGCAGGAAGAAGCAGACCTTGCTCAACGCCCTTTCTTACCCTAGGGACTTTATTTATTGTCTTGCATAGGTTTTCTTGCTTCTGAGATGTGTTAATTCATCAAAAAGTGTGCAGATTTTTCTACCTTTTGACTTCTGCTGGAGCATCATTCTCGCAGTGAAGCCCAAAGGTGGCATTTGAGACCCCAGCAGGGAGCAAACCCTGTCAAATTTTTCATCAGCGTGGCCTAACATTGTGTGTTATGTCTTCAACTCTGTGTGTTTAGCCTACACAGTTTTATTTGGTGCTAATTGGGCTTGGTAGTTAAATATTGGGTGGTTGTTGGCTATGCTAGCCTTTTATGGGAAATGATTGTTTGCTTTTGAAGTTTCTGTACTGAGCATGTTGAATCTGTTTCGTACCTGAGGGCTTCACTTTCACATGCTCTTCCTATGTACTGGAATTGCTTTTTGCTTTGGAAAGAAACACTTGCAAGTATTTATGGTTATTTTTCACAGCAGGCAGTTAGCAGAGATTAGATATTTAGCTCCCAATTACTGCATTTAAATTCCTCCTAAAATTTTTGTTGTTCCTGTTAGCTTTATCATCTTCCAGCTGCTGTAGGGTTGAATAAAAGAAATTGTTTCATCAGGGCATAGGGCTTATGGTGATACTGATACTGGAACTAATACTAAACTAAGGAGGATTTAATGCTGGTTTCCTGGTAAGGTTTTGTTTGCACGTGTACATTTGGGTTTTGCAGGAGAGGAAGAGAGCTATTGCTCTTATATTTTTGAGCAGTAATTGAAGAGAGAGACTCTGAAGGGAAAGCTTTATAATTTCTCACTAGTTCCTTCTCTCAAAGGTTTATATGCCACACTTTCTGGAAGCCACGGAGCCATTCAGTTTAGGAGAGGAAAAAAAAACCTGCTTGGGATTAAAAGTGGAAAAACTGGATGCCCTCTCACTTTGGACACTGTGATTGAAAACCCTTACATAGGAAGAGCTTCAAGATTTTTCCTGTGACAGATTGTGCTTTTGTAGTGTAGACAGTGCAAGGGGACAGTGAAGCTCATTTGTCTGGAATTTAACTAGGTGAGTTCTTGAGAAATTGTTACCTGTATATACTTGATAATACCGAGGACTTGATTTTTAAGGGTGTGAGTTGTGAACTAGTGAACTTGCAAACGTACATGTCACCTGTACTGGACTATTTCTCTTCAAATGATATTGAAGAGACTTCATAACCAGTCCTCAGTAAGGGTTTCTTTTGTTTTTGTTTAATCCCAGTAGAAGCATAGTGATTTTTATTCCCAATCAATGTAATCTTGCTCTTAGACCATAAATCTGTTTCTTCTGCAGCCTTGTATTTTGTCTCCTTATCTGCAAGAAACATGCCAGTTAGCATGAAACCCTCTGGTTCGTGAGATGTTACACATGCAAAAGGAATGGGGGAAAATAACCCTGTGTAAAGAATGATGCTTTCGTAATTCCTCCTTCCCCCCCTCCCCCTCTGTTTAGACATGTCTTCTCTTTGAGAGCTTTTGGCAGCGTTTCTTGAGGTTGGTTAGGGACTTAAATGAAGCCTTCGCCTGGCAAATACAAGCTTTGCTAGTATTTGAGTTCTAAAGTTGGAGTCCAGTCAAGGTATAGATACTGCTCTTAAAACTATGCAATAATATGATGTGCTTTATAGATGCAAAAATACCTGTCTTTTGTCAGGCTCTGTCTCTTTCTTCATGTGACCTTTTTCAGGGATTTATGTTATCTGGACAGCAGGATACAGGTTCAAGAATCATCAGTCTTCAATAAAAACTGAACTTTCTGGGTAGAGGCAGTGTAAGGGAATCATTTCTCTCCTAGTGCTTTCAGCCTATGCTTTTACTCTGCTTGATTGCACTGAGGGGTGTTGTAGAAAGAGCTACATTGGATGAGAGAGGCACTGAGGTGGTGTTTTGTTGTGTTTGTGAATATAAATATCTATAAGAGCTTTAGAAAACAAGGAAAAACAAAACAACCTTAGGGAAGAACTGTTCCAAGTAGAGACAGTGTTTGAGGAAGGGGTGCCGCTTAAAAGGCTGCTGGTATAGAAGCTGGCAGAAAAAGTATGTGCTTCAAAGTAGATATCATTAACTAAAGAGAGTATTTATCTGGTTATTCCAGCCTTCACAGTTCTGTGCTCCTTCTGCAATGTGTATGTCTCTAAAAATAATAGTAATAAGTAATAGTAATGACAAAATAAACTCATAGTTTACATGTAACCCTGGAAGGAAAAAATATTTGGAAAGAGAAGTGAAAACACCGTGCTACTTGGTGTACGAAAAGACGTTATTTACCATCGTAATTATAATAAAGCCTGAACAAAGTAAACTGTTCTCCAGATACCCTGGCTTTATTTTAGGCTGGAGCACACTTCCCATGCCTGCCATGGCCACTGGTTCGCTTTAGCAGGCAAACTGCTAGGTGTTCTCTTTGCACTGAGCATGCTGGATGGGGCAGTAGGCTCCTCAGGGTAAGGGTTTGCAGAGCCTGGACATTGAGCCGCCTGTTGTTGTGTTGATTTCAGCAGGGGGGAGATGATGCTGGCTTTTTTCACCCAGAGGGCCAGCCCCAGCGGCCTCAACAACCCCAGGAGCCGAAACAGCAGCCAGTGCGGAAGGTCACATTGACAAAAGGAATGCAACAGCAGCAGCACCACCAAGAGCAGCAGCAGGCACAGATCCATTCACCAGCTCCTCAAGGGGTCAAAAACATCCAGGGAATCCATCAACCTAAAAAGGTGATTTTTAGATACATGTCGCTGCTAGAAATTTTACTGTCTAGCTGTGTTGCACTATTAATAACTAGCATCCTATTTGTCAATGCTAGCACAGGGCTGCATGACCCAGGATAAGCATAATTGCACATCAAGCTTTTAATTTAGGGAGACCTGTTTGTACCCAGTGCAGACTGGTAATGCCTGCAGGTTGTTTTATCTGCTGACTTCCTGGCCAGCGCAGTAGTCCCTGGGGAAACTGCGTGCATCCCAGGACAGCTGCTGTAGGAGGTGGTATCCAATGTGTTTTCTGTCTTTAAAACCGAGAGATTTTCTGAAGTTGTGCTTAAGGTTTTATTCTAGCTGTTTCCGGCATACATAGGAGTGCACAGTGACTGTTTCAGGATGCTCTTTGGTCGATCCTCAAAGTTTATATCGCTCAAAACAGTTGGTAATGTTGTAACTTGATTTTTGCACTGGTCATGCAATGGGAGGAGGCAGGGCAAGGGTTGGGGTGGCCGTGGCTTGTGCCACCTTTGCATTTGCAAACTGGCATGCTCCTAGAAGATAGCTGGTATTTTGACTTCAAAGCTAATTTCTTGGGTTTGAACTGTTGGCCATAATCTTCCTGCTTCTTACAAGGATTAAGTTTCCTTGCTGATGTGGAGGGGTGTGGAAAGTTGTTAGCCTCCATAGGTTTTCCAAGTAGGAATGGCGAAACCATGTTCAGTGTTAACTCAGTGTTAAGTGTTAACTCTGTTTAATGTTTGTTATTCTGTTTCATTGTCATTTAACCTCTCTCCAGCTGTTCAGTCTTCTGTTTACAAGAATTAAATACACATATTTCCAGCTCCAGAGCATATGATGGTGCCAGGTCCTATAGGATTTGGGGGAAAGGAACTTTGGTATATGCAAGTAATCCATCCTGATAACAGACCAAGAGTTGGTAGCAATAGAGACTGGAGGCATTTGAAGCAGTTTGCTGGTCTTGTGGGTATATTAGATTTACCTGTAGGTTGAGAAGAGAAAAAGGAGAGGGGTGATTTGTGGGGTTTTTGTCCAGACTTAAAATATGGGAGCTGAACACATCCTCTGGTGTGATCAGTGTTGAAAATTAAGCTATGTATTTTGATCTGAGAAACTCCACTGCTTTGTTGTTCTGTGGTAAAGCTAAGGCTTTTAGCCTCAATGCAGTATATATAACTCAATATACAACTGCCTGTCCTTCTAAAAAAGGTTTGTATAAGCACTAGGTGAATATTTTAGTAAGTGGCCTTTCAAATCAGCAAACAGCAACAAGCTGTTTTACATCACCCTGTTTGTTAATCAGGTCTTTAAGTAAATAGCCAACTTCTGTATCACCTGTCAAATGCTGTGAGCAGAAGCTCTAGGTAAGTAAATCAAAATACTGTTACTTTTGTTGTTGGCAGGTCATTATGCACGGCAGAGGCAGAGGAGTAGCAGGCCAGATGGGCCGAGGACGCTTGATGCCAAATAAACAGAACCTGCGAGTGGTGGAGTGCAAACCTCAGCCCTGTATTGTGTCAGTTGAAGGGCTTTCTTCATCAACTACTGATGTCCAACTGAAAAACCTGCTGATGTCAGTGGGACCCATTCAGGTAGGTCAGCCTCGGTTTATCATTTTTGTGCCAGAAGGCTTTCATTCCAGAAAGCTCAATTAATTCCCTGACACTAAATACAATGTGTGTTTATTGGTAATTTATGTTTGAAGGCACCCCCATCCACACATGCTACACCTGGTAGGAAAGACAAGCACATGATGATACCGCAGCACAGGAGGTACAGTAGGATTTTGCTAACCATCACATTCCTGCTGCAAAAGTCTCCTTCATTTTGGAGTTCCTATGCTGTCTCCCATATTTTCTTAGACAACACAAGCCTGTCTATTCTGTGAGGTTGTTAAAGCCAAATGATCATATCAAAGCAAATGTATTTTTGGTTGCTGTCCTTGCTTTTATTGTTGACTTGCACCTACCGTCTTTTTTTGACATTTACCTTTTCCTGTCATTGCAGTCCTGGGGTAAGAGCGCTTAATGACCACTAACCAGTGGAGGTTTTGTATCATGTGGCACCATTGAATTTTTCAGATGAGAATACGCTCTCCTTTGAAGGATTTTATTTATCCTTCATTTTTATAGAGGATCTTTTTAGGAGGGGCCTGTGAGCAAAGCGATGACACAAACACACACACACTGATATATCTCCTGTGAAGTTTCTGTTTGTAAACTGCCTCCTTGAAATGATGGATCAGTTAAACTGACTTTAGGAATACAGGAGGTTTTCAAAGCGCTGAAGGGCTTAGGAGGCCCTGTCTGACTTACTGTTAGTGCATTTGAAAATGCCAGTCAATAAATAATGAAACATACAGATGAAGAGAATTTTTTCCTTGATTTTTTTCAGTTTGGAGTGCTTCTTTTGACAGGATCAATGATTTCAGACAAATGCAATGCATGAATTGGTGGTATTCTGGGAGACTTCTCTGTTAGTGGGATCATCTCTCTGTTGCAAAACACACTGCTCTCTTAAAGATGTACACTCTGCCTCACTTCTTCCCAATTTAGTAAATGGAATAATGCTGAATTATTTATGTTGTCAGTTCAGAGAGGTTTAATTTGTTTGTGAAAGCAAAAACACTCTCACAACATACTTTGTGCCTTCGTGTTCTGTAGTACGCTAGGAAATTATTCATACAGTTCCAAAGCACATTTATTCAGTGTTTACTTGCTAAATCTTGCATGAGAATTTTAGGAGGAGATTAATAGAAACCCTGCTAGGAGATGCTCGCAGTTGAGAGAAGTTACTGAGAACATGCTAAAAAATTTATTCAGTACTTGCTGTTTCATAGCAGAATCTAAACTCTGGTCTCTCAATTCAATGTCACAGATCAATTTAGAAGGATGTACTTAGAGGGAAAAAAAAGGTAACTCAATTTTGTAGTGGGATTTGATACATCCGTGTGCCTTACAGAACTTGTATTCTTGTAGCAGCATCAGCTGTACCTTAGGAAATTAGGGTTTCTAAATCATCATTTCACCTTATCAGAGATCTCAAAGTAGTACTTTAAAAGATGTTTGAATTTATCTAACAGTGCAGAAGGCCTTTTCACTAATTCTGCATTTGAATTTGTAGTCTGACTTGTAGAAAGCTAGGAATTTCCTGGCTAGTTTGAGATTGAATGATGTTTCACAAATGTGGATAATGAGAGAGATACACAGGAGAGAAGTGATCCTTTTGTAGGAAGAGTCTAAGACTGGTATTACCTTGTGCAGTATTTAGCTTTTTGTTTGGTTGTGGGGTTTCTTTTTGGTTTTGGTTTTTCTTTATGGTACTCTGAGAAGTGATACCACAGAAATGTTAACAAACTAAATGAAGAAGAGGCAGCAGCAGTTTTAGGTGCCTTGTAAGACAAGAACTGGAAATGAAATATTTGAAAATCTGTCTTGTCCCTGTTCACAGCAATCACTTTTATGCAGATGGTGCCAGATTTTTTCAAAGAGGTCAATATTCTGAAGTGCATGAGTGGATTCTCTTGTGGCTGTTACTTAGTGGTTTTACTGGTGTTTGTGCTCAGTGCTGCACTAAATCCCCTGCAAGTAGAAATGGCCAGCAGGCTCTGGTAGTGTAGAGATACTCTCTACTTGGTTATTTCTTCATTCTTTCTTTAAAATGAGTTTCATGTAAGTGACTTGCAATGAGGAGTGCAGGTGTGAGTGCCTAAAGAGAGCAGAGTAGAATGGAAGGGCTCCCTGCTGTGTGGGCTTTAGGGATTTCATGTGAGAGGCAAGTACAGGTCATGGCCATGACCAGCACAAAGACATCTCAGATAGTGCAGAGCTCTGGTCTTCTAAAATGAAAAGCTTGCTGAACTCAAAATAGGCAGAGTTTGAGGAGATGACTGTTGTGGGGGAAATGGCATGGTGAGAAATTCTAGCCGCTCTTTTGGAAATGAAGCAAGGTGCTTGGGTTTTTAGCTTGTTCAGGTGGAGTTCAAGAGATAGTAAGAGGAGAGAAAGGTGAATCAGTTGTAGCTGACTCCATCTTTAAGATGTAGAGTATCCTATCTTTAGCTGTTGACTATATTCAGCATATTTTTCCTTAATGAACTGAACACTGAGATAGCAGTTTCTAGAATTTTACTTATCTTGGGGTGGGGGAGACATGTGTGTGTCAAACTCATGCTTATTTTTTGCAATTCTAAAAGAAATTTCAAATCTGAATCAAAATTTAAGGAGTCATCCTCCTGCCTGGATGTTGTTTTGAAACAACACATGCTTCTTACCCAGTACTCAAATTCCTGGTTAGACAAAGTTTTCCCAAACTGTACCTCAAGGATCATCTGGTCCAGCCTGGTAGGACATGCATCTGTAATGGTAAGCAAGCATCTTGCTTCAAAGTGACATGCAAACACAGCTCAGAAATCTAAGTATTGCCTCATGTATCAATTTCTGCTCAGAGCTGTTGATCCCACACCAGCTCCTATTTTCATACAGTTTGACTCCTGATTTTGTTGCAGTGTGCTTAATCCTACCTGTGTTTTCTCAGGAAGAGGACATTTTACAAGGGCATGTAGTGACAGGATAAGGGGAAATGACTTTAAACTGAAAGGGGGTAGATTTAGATTAGATATTAGGAAAAAATTCTTCACTATGAGAGCGGTGAGGCCCTGGCACAGGTTGTCCAGAGAAGCTGTGGCTGCCCATCCCTGGTAGTGTTCAAGGCCAAGGTTGGATGGGGCTTTGAGCAGTCTGGTCTAGTGGAAGGCGTCCATGCCCATGACAGGGGGGTTGGAATTTGATGGTCTTTAATGTCCATTCCCACCCAAACTAGTCTATGATTCTATAACAGAAAGTTTTAACGTATTTATGGGAAAAGTCACTTCATTATCAATGGAGTGAATAGGGGAGGATGAGATTACTTTGTTTTTCTGGGTACAAAAAGGTTGGATTTTTATTTTAGCTTTGTCCTATCAGTATCACTGAGGTGCAAGCACCTTGCACAAACCTTGAGAAGGGAAGTTAAAAACTTTCCTCAGTTCATAATGTTCAACACTCCTAACTTCGCCATCATTGAGGCGGTGGTTCTGGGAGCCAGGGTTTGGGAATAGCCTGGTATGCGTAAGAGGTGAAGGATACTTTTACAGTTGTAGTTGGCAATTCAGCGTTTTTTTTCTCCTCCATACCCTAGAAATTAAGAAAATTATCTTCTCCTGTGTATGAGCTTTGAAATGCCCTCTGTTGCCTAATCACTGAAGACTCTTTAGTTTTCATCCCTGCTTCATTAAAGCTGCTTTGTTATTAATATAGGAACAACCCCTTAGTCATAGCTGCATTTTACAACTCAAATATGATTAAATTAGCAGGAAAAGTGCTTCCTTTCAACATACAGTTTGCTGTTAGACTCCTTCTGGAGAGGGTAAGTGTTCAGGTACAAATAATGTACCTTCAGTAAAATCAGAGTGCTCCATCTAAAATAATTACATGCTATAAATGGAATTATGTATTCCAAAGTGTTGGAAAGTATAGATTTCTGAGCACATCACCAAAATCAAGCCTCTTGGGATCCTGCTAAAGCAGTAACATTCGGTACACACCCATTCAGACACACAGGCTGAACTAGGTTACTAATAAGTTGCAAAGGTCAGGGAAAACGCAGCGCATTCTTCTGGAGCTCTTGAATCTGGGTTTAATGTTTATCCTGTCTCTGGAGGCTTGTGTTCAGCTAGTTATTGCCACCCTCACATTTTTTCTAGGATGGTGACAGAGGGGATCGCTGACTAGACCTCCAGATAATTTGAGTACTGATTGATCATTCTGTGGATGTCTTCCATCATCATCTTTAATTATATTTAATTACATGAAATGGTTGCAAACATACAACATCAGCACAAAAATCTCAGTATTGCTTTGTGAAGATTCAAGATTACAAATTCTGATGTTAAAAAAAAGGGAGAGGGGGAGAAATACTAAAAAAAAAAAAAAAAAAAACCAACCCGCGGCTGTGTATCAGAGGTGACAAGAATGTTGCGACTGTAGGTGTATATTGGGTAGTTTTACGAATACCATAACGTCGTCATTTCTTTCTTGGTCTTAGAAGAGAAAAACAATTCCCATGTCGGTGTGTTTCTTTGCTTTCTTAGAGAGACAGCGCTACCTAGTGCTCAGTTAGGGTAAAGGCAGCTCTCTGCACTGACGCTGTATTCAGAATTGCTGAATTTAGTTCAAGACTTAGCAGCGGAAATGACGAGCACACGTGGATGAGTGTGCCCAGGATATGAGTGCTTTTGTAGACAAGTGGGGTGGTTCTCTGTGTGATGCATCACACAAGGTTCACAGAGCTGGCTGGTGACCTGTGTAGTCTTCCCAAAAATATGTGTAGTCTTCTATAAACATATTTTCAGCAGAAGATGTATGTAGTTCTGCTTCATCCTTGGAGTTGTAGGAAGAGAAGAGCAGCTCCATCCTGAGCCTGTCTAGCTCAGCCCTGCTCTGGAGGGCTCAACTTCTCAACCTACTTATGCCCATCTCAGTAAGAGAAGATTCTTTCTTCTCACCTCATCTTGCCTATGGAGATGGACAGCTGAGCGCTTTTAAAGTATGAAGTCAAAGGTGGCAGCAAAGCAAGAAGGAGGGACAAAAGGTGGAAGACATCAGTTGCAACAATTGAGGATAAAATAAATATGTTCTGTCCCAGCCTCTATGCTTGTTGGAAATGACTTGGAAGTGTCGCTCCCAGGAAGGATGCTTCAGGTGTCAGGAGACTGCGAGGATAATAAAAATGTGTTAGCATTTACTGATAGGAGGGAAGAATTAAATAGAATCTTTCCCTTTAGAAAGTGCCTGCCATATTACTATTCAACTTGTTGCAGAGCAGGTTGGATCACGCGCCGGACATGATGTTGGTTAGGAAAGTCTACACTTTCTGCGTAGACCCTTTTTAGCAGCTTCTTATGGACTGCCACTGCTAGTCCCAAACTCACTGGTGAGCTGAATTTGCAGACTATTAGGTAGTCCATTTACTTCAGTGAAATTGAGTAAATGAGGAAACTTCTATTTCTCATTTGTCTCCTGTAATTGAAATAAATGCTTGCTCCAGTCTCACTCGTGCCTGCTTGCTTTCCGTCTCCCAGTGCTCTGTTTATTCCTTTTAACTTCTTTTTGTAACCTCTGATAGTTTTGGTGTCAAAGATGTTTATTTTCTGCAAGCAATCTCTTGCTTTCCACTCATAGAATCATAGTTAAGGTTGGAAAGGATCATCTAGTTCCAACCCCCCTGCCATAAGCAGGGACACCCCACACTAAACCATGCCACTCAAGGCTTCGTCCAGCCTGGCCTTAAACACTGGCAGGGATGGAGCATTCACAACTTCCTTGGATGTCCTGTGGATTGTCTCAAGGCTCTTCATTGTGCAGCAAAGCTTAACTAGAGATTATTGTGCTGCTACTGTCATACAGGCTTTTCAGTATTATTTTTATTGATACCATAAAATCATGCAATATTGTAAATGTGTAGATTTAATTACAGAGCTTATGTAAGGAGAAATTTAAGGGTAGTATAGGTCTGCAGACTCTGAAGAAACGTCTGCAGAGGGAGTAGTCCTTTTATGATATTCATGCTTTAGTCACTGGTAATAGTTCAGTTGCAGAAAAAGCCAGAGCCCCTGTTTAATCTTTTTAACTTGTTGAATTAAATAGCATGTTTTAAAAGACTTTGTAGGCAAACTCTCAATCAGAAAACATGAGTGATCATGACATACTGGTTTTGTGCCAGTATCTGCTCAAAATAAGGTATTCATCTTCCCATGCAGTGCCTAAGGAAGCAGAAAATGGAGATAATCTAATCAGCATGAGCTCTATGCTGCCTAAATCCTTTCCATTTAAAATACTCCCTCTTAACCTAAACCAACTTCTTATTTTTGATGCTGAAAACATGTCAAAATGTAGTTTCTGGAAAACAGAGTTAAATGGGAACATGGCAAGAATACCTTTGATCTCAGGTTGGTCCTATGAAATGCTGTATGGTAGATCTCTACACCCAAATCTGTAAAGTACCCAGTTGTTTGAAATCCCTTGGAAGTTACTGTATGTATTGTCAATCCTTTACACCTGAGTGGATCTGGGAAGGGGTTTTCATGCTCTGGTGCACATCTTAATAGGTCAACTTAAAAAGAAATGTGAATGAAGTTGTTTTTTTCAGAGTTGTGACATTTGGGAGGATTGTGATATTTCATCTTAGGAATTCATGATAGAAGGTGATTCTAGTGCAGTGCGGTGTGGCAACAGGGAAAGCTCCTGTGGATGAAACGTGAGTGTCCTCCCATTAAATGGGAGATCAGGTATTTCTCAGTAAAACCACCCTGTCTCCAGAGGCTGATTGTGTCCTGCCTCCTGTGACTGGCTTTTCAAAGTCAGTAGGTTGCAGAATAATACTAAATTCAGATCAGACTCCTAATGAGCCATGATACTTTGGGGAAGATCATGTTTTTATGATGGAGATCGTAAGACTAAGGATTACTTTAGTACTATGCACTCTTTGAAAATGAGAGAACAGCTGTCATTAGTACTATATGAAGATCAGTCTGATGCTCTTAGGTTCTTTGTGGTATTGTGTCAGGTCTAAAACCAATGTACTAAAGTACTTTTTCAGAATGTGTATTGGTTTTGCATGGCAGGGTTTTGGCAGTGAGGGTGTTTCTGAGAAGCTGCCAGAAGCTTCCCCCATGTCTGATGGAGCCAATGCCAGACAGCTCCATGAGAGACCTGCTGTTGGCCAAGGCTGGGAGCATCAGTGACAGTGATAGCACCTGTGGGATAACATAGTTAAGAAGGGGGAAAAGTTAGTATGCAGGAGCAATTGCAGCCAGAGAGAAGAGTGAGAAAATGTGAGAGGAAGATCTCTGCAGACACCTAGGTCAGTGCAGAAGGAAGGGAGGAGATGTTCTAGCAAGAAGAGCTTTTGTTCAGTAAAACATTGTTTAATGTGTTATAACATCATCTTCAGAAATAGTTACGCAGTATGAAAAGAAATGACAAAAGTTTAAATCTATCCTGATGCATTGTTAGAAATAGAAGTTATTGTGGGGAAACAAAAATAATAAAAACATTATAGGTGAGCATCTATTTTTGTAAAAGCTCTGCGATAGCTAATGGAGTACTTCAGGTTTTACTTTGAAAGCGAAACAATGCTTGGACGTGTATGGGTTTTTACATTTATGAAACACATTAAATAGTGGTACCCATAATTTTGGAAACTTACTAGGGCATTCTTTACAAGTAGGCTGGTTAATACAGTGACAGTCTGATGAAGGAGCATGATTGAAAATAACAGCTTTCTAGGAGGTTATTGCAAGATCCTTGTAGTTAATGTGTAAGCGCTCAAACTATCAGAGAACATTATGGATGCTAGAAATACTGCATGTTATCAGTGAAAAAAATAGGCTGACAAATTATTAAACAAAGGTGGAGAACTTTATTAAACAAAGCAAGGTAGCATGATTAAGATACAAAATTAATTTTGCTTATGTACTTTCCCAACATGTATTTGGAATCAACAAAATCAGAAGGTGGTGAAGTAAGGCTTTGAGATAATGCCTTGAACAACATTTCGAGCTCATAAAAATTCACAGGTTACACAAAAAAAAGTTTTCTTCAGACTGTTACCATCATCTAACTACATGTCATCCTGAATTCAAGGAGATGGAAATAATCCAATAGGATGAGTACGCAATTACTTTACGTCAGGTTTCCACCGTAGTTTGTATGCCCAGCTTATAACCCATCTGCTTTGGATGGGATAACAGCAGCTCAGGACCTACACACTCTAACAAAATCTTACCTGCTTGTTGTGTATCTGATAGTCAGTTTTGCTAAGTGCAAAACTTGGACTTAAATAGTAATGCAAGTAAGCAAATATTACATTAATATCAGAACATACATTTTCAAGAGGTCTTTGTTAGCTTGGATAAATAATGTTTATACTTGCAGGTCATGATAGATATGGATTTGTTTGAAAACATGATGTAGATCACAGTTTATGTTGTGATATTGAAAGTCTTTGTCAGCAAAGATATTCATGTTGGCATTGCAGGCCATGGTGGTCATATCATCAAATTAATTTAGCTTATTAATATTTTTTTTGTGTGTTAAACCCCAAACTTTTTTTCCTGCCTAAATAAGCTGTATATATCTAGTATACCTAAACAAACATGAAGTCATTGTACCATTTTCATTACTGTAGTTTAAATGCAGTAGAGGATGAAAATTTGTTGTTAAACCATTTGAATTAACATGTTTCAGACAGTGTCCAACTAAAGAAGTATTGTTTGTGTAGCATTAGTTTATCCTTTCTTTTTGCAGTCCTTAATCCTCTTTCTGGTTCAAGTATAGGCATGTGTAACTGCAGTAGTTGAGAAGACCCTGATGCTAGAAGTTATTGCCTGACTCGAGGGTTGTCTAAAGGTGTTTGGGCAGTTCAGCAAAGGATGAGATGGGTTGGCTTTTTATTTCCACAATTGTCTGTATTGACAAGTGAAATTAAAACTGATAAAGATGCTTTTCAATGGACTTATCAAAGAATTGATGTCTTGTTGCCAAAGCTGCTGAGCATTAAAATTATAATGTGTTTAGTGTTTTAATTGTTTGGGTTTTCTTCTTTGAAAAATAAGGCAATAAAATGACGTAAGAACAGGCTGTGACATAATACCCAAGCTAGTCAGTCAATAAACTTTATTAATTTGTATGAAAGTGCAAGTAACTTGTCTATAATAATATTTAGATACTTTGCCGAATTTCATTAGTAAGTCTGTACTATACCAGAATGTCTTCCTTTAGTCAATTTTATATGCTAATTACTTTTATTAATTTTTCATTATGGGTATATAAACTGTAAAATGCAATTTTCCTTTATACATCTCATTAATGCAATAATAACCCAATTTTGGTGGCAGAAGTCACTAAATGTAGCTTCTTCTTTTCACTTGATCACAACATGGGTCTACACCATAAAGCATTTGGAGAATCTCCTGTGGTTGAGTGAGACCTGTTGTTGTGAGGATTGCTTGTCAGCAAGAGAGCTGGAGATGGTTCAGGAATGGGGAGAGAAGCAGGTGACTGCAGGACATTTGGGGTACAGCTGAAAGGATATGTCCCTGGGTTCTTTTCCAGCGCTTCTGTTCTATGAAATACTCATTGTTTCAGTGATTCAGACAGGTTTTCTCATATTTAAAGTGTCAAGTTCTTTGAAAGGAGCAGATTTACTTCTCTTTTTTTTTTTTTTTTTTTACAATTCAGAGGGTTTTGCTTATTATTCCAAGTT